>JAPMOQ010004393.1:416527-428278 GCA_026543055.1 Argiope trifasciata
CAATCAAAAGAATTATATGCAGACAATCAAAAGAATTATATGCAGACAATCAAAAGAATTATATGCAGACAATCAAAAGAATTATATGCAGACAATTCTTTCTTTGAATGCAGAAAATAAAAATCAGTTACCGTACAACGAATTTTATTTTCTTTGAAAGATTAAAATGTAACTCAAAAGAATTGAATGCAGTCAATCCTTTCTTGATATGCCGATATAGAAACCGGATATAAATCTTTTAAAATAGAGTTTACAGATAAGTATCTCTATAAATAAAATCCAAACGGTTCTTACGGCTTCCGCAGAATCATTCGAAAGACGGCATCCGGCGCAAGTTGCAGAAGATGAGCCAAAACTTCAGGTAGTTCCGTTTCGGCCTGCTGTCTGTCCTCCGCTGTCGGGGTGGACGAGACTTCTTGCTGATCTTCCCGGAATCGGTAGAATAAATATTTGTCTTTAAACTGATGCTCGTTGGTCACTGAAAAAAAAGAAAAGCAGTTTAGTGACTTTCATTGGAATGTAAATAGGCTTATGATTTACAAATCGAAGCCGGGCTATTAGAAAATGTTTAAATTGGAATGTAAATAGGAAATCCGTTAATAGGAATGTGAACAGGAATGCTTTTTAACATGCACATTCGCGCAGGTTGAAATTGTGAGGGCGCCACCGATCATGAGAAGAAGAAAACAAAGTGAAGGGAGGAGAGAGGGGTGAGCTGAATGGCGGGAAGAGTGAAACGGCCAGAGGGTCATTGAACGAGGGGAAGACTTCATGTGAGGGGTTGAATGATGTGGTGTCTGTAATAATTTTATTTAATTGTTCTTGTTTGTTGTGTGTCGTCCTACGTGAATGTTAATTAAATGTTGTTAAAAAATTAAATCTGGTGTCTTGCCAATTATTGTAGTTCAGTTTTACTAATGAAAAGGGCAGTCTTTGCCTTATTTGTTTTTCCTAGTAGAAGTCGAAATTGGAAATGCTCGGCGACGCCGACATCTTGGTGGCAGCGAACGGGATCTGGATTAATGAGGAGGTCTAGTATCTTTCCACTTAATTCAGAAGGGTAATCCACTGAATCCAGGTATGTGGTGAAAGAAGTTACGGCAGTAACCAAAGGAGCTCGTGTAAGTTAATATTTACTGATTTTGTGCGCATGTAAGGAATATAGTTTGATGTATCACGTCAGTGATTTTGTTATAGTTTGTTGTATCACGCCAGTGATTTTGTTCCGTCAGGAATATAATTTGTTGTATCACGTCAGAGATTTGTTTTTTCCGTCAGGAATATAGTCTCAAGTCAGTAATTTGATGTTTCTTAACATGTTGGCAATATATCTTTACAGCACAAATAAGTATTAAAGAGTATTGACTTATTATAGCTTACGCTTTGGAGCGCCAGGAACGTGTCATTTTATATATTGCTTTAGTGACAATACAGCGTCTGTGGTTACGATAATTATATTTTAAGCCAGTAAAACAAAGGGAGAAAAATATAGGTGGTTATTGTGCCTTTTAGAGAAATAATAAAATATGCTATGTTAAAAAAAAATTATTTCTGGCAATAAATGAGCTGAGCAAATGTTAGTACTATCGTTCCGTTTTGAAAGATTGAATACTAACATAAATAACTATATATCATTTTGTAATAAATTGTGTACTTTTATAAGAATAAATCTGATATTATTTTGATATATGTTTTTATACATAATAAAGTAATTGCTCAATAGACATAGCAATCAATTAATTCTTGGTAAATATAATAAAATCTACGGGTTTTCGTTTCACCTGTTTAGTTGTTGTTCTTTTTTTCAGATATTATGGATATTGGAGAATTTATTTTGATTGTTGTCTTAAATAAGTGATTTGTTTAATTGAATTTTATGCTTGATAATTCTGTATTCTAGTTAAAAAAATAATCACTGGTAAACTTTCGTTCCGATTCCGAACGAAATATATTTTTAAATAATACTTTTCTGGCTCATATACGTATTTCCGATGTTCTGAATGCTTTATTCTTGTTAATTGATCCTGTTAATTTCAGTTGAAAAAATAGATAAAGAAAGGGAAAGAGAAGATTAATGTTGTTGTTTTTTCATATAATTTAGGCCTTGTGTGTTCTTTTTATTATTATTAAAAAGATATTTCTTTGAATTAATGCTTTATTTGCTGTTACTCGGGAAAGTATTTTAAGATTGTTTACGTACTAAATTCTTCCAGCTATTGTTTTTTTTAACATTTGAGTATAGCTAAAATAATTCTAGTTTAATATTTTAATGAGAAGTTAATGTTATAATGAATAATTTTTATTGATGAAGGAGTTATTACTTTTACATTTTTTTTAATTCATAAAAACATAAAGGAAGTGTTGTATTCGAAATTATTTTTTTTATTGCTGAGAATTTTAAAAAAACTGCTATAAAAGGTTTAAAAGTTTATTTTTGCTTTATATTAAAAGGTTTGATGTGAATGCTTGATTTTTTTTATGTTTGATATTCTAAGAAATGTTCTCAAGTGAAACAAAATTTATTTAGAACATTTAAACATGTACTTGAATTATAGATTGTTAAAATAATTTTTATGAATTTAAAAATTATTGAGATAATCTTGTTAGCAATTATTATTATTTTCTTTTTTGAATATTGTAAAGAGGGTCTCCGCAGTAACAAAATTCTTGTGGCGTGTTTATAAAATAATAGAGATTGATATAATTTAAAAGAATTAGGCTAAATTTCTATTTTCGGGTGATAATTATTTTATAATGGCATTTTTGGCAAAGGGTATCAAGAGCGATCTTATCGTGTTGGCAACTGAAATGGGAGAGAAGCCGAAATCTGATATGACAGTGTACGGGCTAAAATCTTTAATAACCGGTAGTGAAGCCTATGAAGAGGAATTCGTCAAAACTTTACTTGAAACGATTATCTCTACAAGAAAAGATCAAGAGAGTGAGTTAAAATTGCGGATGGAGATGGATTTTGAACTAGAAAAGAAGAAAATCGAAGCAGGAATGATTGCGGCTAATGCTAGTTCAGCCAATGGACAATTTCCTATCAATCCACAGATTGAAATTTCGAAGTCCATGCCGAAATTCGACGGCAAAGATGCGATATTGTCTTATACATGTCATTGTTTGAGAGACAAGTCAAGAAACTGAAAATCGATAGGGAAAATTGGGTATCGTATTTAATACCTCTGATGCCTGCAGAGATCATGGAGCTGATTGCAAGAATCCCAGAAGAAGAACGTTTTAATTTTGAACATGTAAAGGGAGTCTTAATGAAGAAGTTTAAACTGAACGCTGAAGGCTTTCGCCAGAGATTTGTTCAGCTCCAAAGAAATCCAGAGAAGAGTTGGAAAGATTTTGTTTATGAGGTTACAAATTACTTTCAAGGCTGGATAAGCTCTGTGGATGTTACGGAGTTTGAGGAACTGAAAGATTTGATTATTACCGATCAAGTAAAGAAGAGAGTTCCACAGGAGGTTCGTGATCATTTTGTTGACGTGTGGGGGACACTAGTCAAACCAGAAGATTTAGCGGACAAGCTAGACGAATACGAGTGTGTTCGGAAAACTTATCGGAGACCATCGAATCCAAATCCCAAGACTCATCAACAAATAAATGCAAGAAATAACACCTTTGGCCGTGATAATAGAGACTATAAGGGTAGTCCTAAGCAGACAAAGCAAGACAAGGGTTTAACTTGGAATCAATACGAATCGAAGAGCCGTCCAAGATTTACCTGTTACTTCTGTGGAGGGGATGGGCATGTAAAGAAATTCTGTCCAAAACTTTTAAAGACGAATTCAGATCAGAATAATAAACGAAGAGCAAATGTTCACAGAACAGTCGTGGATCCAGAACCAGTCACTAAGGAAACGGCAGTGGTGGCTAAAGTGATGTCTCATAGACTACCTACTCTTGATAAAGGTCTATGTAACCTAGAAAGGATACGCATAAGCGTTAATGGAAAGCCTGCAACCGCTTTAATTGATTCTGGTACCGAAATAACGGTAGTCAGAAGAGACCTATTGAAAGTAAGGCTTCAATTTATATCAAAGGCATTTTTGGTCCGGCCGAGAAATGTTCTCTTGTTAATGTACCAATAGGTATCATCGTTGGTGAAGACGGGAATACGATTCACCAAGAAGTGTTATGTGCAGTTGCTCCTACTCTGGTGGATGATGTGTTGTTGCCACCAGAAATAAGAGACAAGTTGCAAGGTGTCCAAGAAGATTATTTCACAGAAATTTCCGAAGAGCACACAGAACCGAAGGAAATTAAAACTGCAAGAATCATAGATGAAACAAGTGATGACAACACAATCTTGGGAGTTGAGGAAATAAAGACCTTATTTGTGGAAAATTTAGAAACAAATGCCAAAGAATTATCAAGAACAGACGAATTTCTTAGAGACCAGATGGATTGTCCAGATTTGGAATATGCTAAAAAATGTGCAAATGAAAAGTCCGGAGGATTTTATTTTTACAATAAATTCTTGTTTCACAAAGAAAAAGTTTTGGGGGAGACTGTTGCCCAGTTAGTTTTGCCCAAGAAGCGCAGACTTGAAGTTCTGAAGTTAGCTCACTGTTCAGTATTCGGAGGTCATATGGGTGCAAGAAAAACTGTTGAAAGAATAAGGTATTCCTTTTATTGGCATGGAATGTCTAAAGATGTCAAAGCTTTTTGTCAACAGTGCAGGGAATGTCAGTTAACAAGGCGAATAAATCAAAAGGACAGAGTACCAATTACTCCAGTTACAAGACCAGAATTGCCGTTCCAGGTAGTGAACATCGATATCATGGGACCTATAGATCCTCCTAGTGCAAAGGGTCACAAATACATATTATGTCTAGTTGATCAACACACGAGATGGGCTGAGGCAGTACCACTGACCAGTTTAAATGCCAAAGCTACATGTGATGCACTGCTAACCATCTTCATGCGGACAGGTGTACCTAGCATAATAGCATCAGACAATGGGACAAATTTCAATGCTAGTTTGACTCAAGAATTTGAAAAAAGGATGGGAGCTAGCCCGAGATTTTCGACACCATTGCATCCAGAGTCGAATGGACTGGTAGAAAGATTTAATCAAACTTTGAAGCACATGCTACATCATGTCATCTTAGAAGAGCCACGTACATGGTACACAAAAATACCGTTCATTTTATGGGCCTATCATGAAGTCCCCAACAGCATGACTGGAGTGGCACCCTTTCAATTGTTATGGTATTGGGACAAATGCGTACTAACCACTTTCGTACAGGTCATAAAAGACCAATAAATCACTCTAAGCCCATTGAAAAAAGGGGGTAGGGAGTAATTAGTCTAGGTTTGCAAAAAATATGTTATCTGTTGGCACGAGTATTTGGCGGGAAAGGGTATTGGCGTTTTAACTAAGTTTTGATGCGTAAACATAAGAAAAAAAGTTTTGTCTCTATGTGTACGAGATATGCTGGCTCTCAACACACCATACCGTTTAGCTACGAAATTTGGCAAATATTTACTTTGAAGGATAGAAAAGTGATTTTTAAAAAATTTAATTAAAAAATAAAAGAAATATTGACTTTATTTTCGTTATAACTTTCTAAAAATTTACAGTAAAAAAAACAGTTTTTACAGCATTATAAAATTTAAAAAATGCGTATAAAAACCGTACGCACGAATATTTTCTCATGTCTTATACCTTATATATATATATATATATATATATATATATATATAAGACGGACAGACAGATAACTGGACGACAAAGGTGGTAAATTTAAAGTATACGACGAAATACATCAAGAACGCTTGCATTACTACGCTTGAATTCTCTGAATTATTCATTCACAGTCTAAGTATGCTAAATATAGTTCTCAAATAAAAATCAATAAATTTTAAAAGAAAATGTAAAACAGAAATTCCATTCTAAAAAATTACGCCTAAACTCAATTATTACCATCACAAACGATTCTAATTGTTTTAAGAGAAGCTGATCATTTAAATGTACATTTCAAACGATTAATAGTACATAAGTCAATAAAGAATTTAGCAATTAATAACTTTCCTACTATTTGAAATTAAATCTGTTCAAAGCTTTTGAACTTCTGGGAATCAAATACATAATACATAGTAAAAAATTTGGAGGGAAAAGGTTGTTTCGAGATTTGCATTATCACAGGACCCCTGGAAGGTTTAAAATGGCCATGAATTCTTCTGAAATTAGAAATAATTACACTGCTTAAAATATGGTTAAAAAACGCATAGATAATCAGTAAAAATTTCAATAATGGTGTAGGTTTATATTGTTCAAGGGTAAATTATCAGAGCTTCATTTAATACTATTGTTAATGGCTTATTTTACATACAGGAACGATCTATAAAAAAAAAGTTTCTGAAGAACATATACTGCATATATTAATGTAAATTTATTACTACGTACATTAATGTAAATATTTTTTTTTAAATTCTGTTTTATATTTTATCAATAGATTTGTAATTAGGGTTTAATAAATAGTGTCACTAGAAGAAAATTAAATTTGAATTCAGCTAATATCACCTACAAATTTTCGCAGATAAAAAGGATCAGTTGGCAAAATATTAATATACTTCTGATTTAGTAAGCTATTTATTTTATGCACCGTGTAATAACAATATTTCATATATAAAATTCAAAGTCGTATAATGAACAAATAATTTATCTTTATCTGAGCAGATTTTTCATTTAAATGTAGCAGCATTGAAATTAAATCTACAATGATAAACAGAAAAGTTTAAATTTGTAAAAGAAATATATAGCACGGAAAATTAACATTCGTAGTTGGAATCTTTTCTTACTGCTTACGTCATTTCAAGATTTTTTTTATAACTATTCCCATCTTACAAATAATTTCAATGCTTTTAACACCATTTAATTGTACTCCATACTTAAGAAACAATAATTTTTTTAAAGTTCCTATATTTAAGTAACATACATTTCAGTGTTCAAACTTACTAAATTAAACAAAAGAATCAAGAAGAAATAAAATAAAAACTAATGAAACCAAAATTCTTTTGTTTAATGCAAATCGTTATATTCATGTAAAATAATTCCTTTACCAAAATCTAGATTATTGTTCCAAAGTCGATATAGTATTTATATGAAAAAAATATCATTGGTCATTAATTTTTATCATATTTTTTGAATAAACTCCTTGAAAAGTAATTCATGCTTCATAAAAAACCAATAGGAAAATATCGCATGAAATGGTATTAAACAGCATTAAGTATTCGAAATTTTGTTAAGTATGTTAACTCTCGCCAAACCTGACACTTTCAGATAACGTTTAAAATGTTGCAGCCTCTTCTAAAACTCATCCTTTACAGTAACACAATCCCATTGTAAACGGGACCATTGATTGACAGTTTTATGACTCGTACGCAAATGACTCGTACGAAAAAGTCATACAACCAATTGTTATATGGACGAAAACCAGAAGGACCCTTATCTATTCTGAGGAACACTTGGGTGTCAGACCAAGAAGGTTTACAGCTAAATACTACTCCGGTCACTCTTTACATGGAAAAGCTTAAAAAGCAGTTAGAAGACGCAACTGACAAAGCAAAGTTAATTTCAAAAGGACAGCAAGAAAGAATGGCTCGTTATTACAATTTGAGATCTACGAGGAAAGTCTTTAATCCAGGGGACAAGGTAATTGTTCTGTTACCTGATTCAAGAAACAAGCTTTTAGCCAGATGGCAAGGACCATGTACCATTGAATTACGGAAGAACGATCATTCATTTCTAGTTAAGATGCCTGATCATAGCATCAGCCATATACCGGGTGGCCAGAAATAAAACACCCCTACTCTGACCTCCCTGGATATCGAACTACTCAGTGTAAAGGCTTGAAAATTTGTGGACATACTATTCAAAAAATGGGGAAACGGATTTCACGAAAAAAAAATTTAGTTCCAGAAATCACCGATAGGTGGCGCTGTACCACTGGACGTATGCTGAAAAGACACAAAAACACGTTTTAAACACATTTTATTTGAAAGTACCAAGCATACATGAAACAAGGACGTTATCGATGCAGGGAATGCTGCTCAATATGGTTCCCTTCCTGAAGATGTAAAATGTGAAGTCTGTGGACAGCTTGTTCAACTGCGGATCGTAACTGGTCATCTGAGATGCTTCTCACATGCAGACTGATACTCTCTTTCAAATCTGCCAAGGTTATCAGACGTTCTCGATAAACAAGGTTTTTTAAGTGTCCCCAAAGCCAAAAATCACACGGATTAAGATCCGGTGAACGAGATGGCCAAGTTGTCGGAAACGCGCGACTGATTATTCTGTCAGTGGTGAAATGTTGGCGAAGAAACTGTTGCACAGGGAGTCCAATGTGTGGAGGTGCTCCATCTTGCATAAAAGTAATGGTGTCAAGGCATTGGCGCTGCTGCAAATGGGGTACAACAAATGTTTCGAGCATCCTTTTGTACCTGTTGGCCGTCACGGTACATGTCTCAAGGCCATTGGAAGTAACCTCTTCGAAAAAGAACGGTCCAAGGATGAATGTGGCTGTGAATCCACACCAGACTGTAACTTTCGGTGAGTGGAGTGGAATCTCTTGGAAGGTACGGGGGTTTGTCGTGTCCCATATGCGACAGTTATGGGTGTTCACTGTTCCACTGAGGTGGAAATGGGCCTCATCGCTCCACAGAATCTGCCACGGCCACGATGCATCCACTTCAACTCTAGCAAGAAATGTCAATGCAAAGGTCAGTCGCATCTCCCTGTCTGTGGCCAGCAATTGTTGATTAGGGCGGATTTTGTACGGGAAACAATGCACCATTTTTCTGAGTACGTTCCACACTGTGCTATAGGGAACACCCAAGTGTCGTGACACTGCACGTGCACTACTGCAGCCTAAAACATTATCCATTGACTGTTCAACAATACCGGTGGCAACATCTTCAACGACATCTGAACGAACCGGTTTGCGTCCTCGACCAGGCTGAACTCCAAGATGTCCAGTTTCCTCGAATCGAGCGATCATTCTCCTGAGAGCTTGTGGAAGCAATGGTCCCTTACGCAAATCCTTAAGTCGGCGAAACTCTCGAAGTGCTGCTGGAGCATTTCCTTTATTCTCGTAAAACAACTTCACAAGCAAAGCGCGTTCTGGCAGCGTGACAGCCATCACTAATAAGAATGACATTCCCCACCTTTTAACTTCTTTTATACCCAGAACATGGCTTCTAACCATGCTTTATGCAAATTTTTCTGGTTACAGTATGAAATTGCAGTTACAACGGGAGTTCTAGCTTCTTTACTATTTTTATTTTCCATAAGGGGCAGAAAAATTAAAAAGGAAGCATGGAAGCATTCCATTCCGCATAAACATTTTAATTTTTATTATTATTTGTGTCTTTTGATCATAGTTCCAGTTGTGCAGCGCCACCTATCGGTGATTTCAGGAACTAATTTTTTTTTCGTGAAATCCGTTTCCCCATATTTTGAATAGTATGTGTACAAAATTTTGAGCCTTTACACTGAGTAGTTCGATATCCATGGAGGTCAGAGTAGGGGTGTTTTATTTCTGGCCACCTTGTACATAAAAATAAAATAAGAGAATTTGTCGCTAACTCCGGAAGTATAAACGTTATATTTGAAGGAGAGGAAGAATTTGGTGACGTAGAAAATACTCCATTGAAAGAAGACTCCTTTTGTCAGGAAGTCAAATCCATAGTTTTACCTGACTTATCAGCTAAGCAGAAAGGAGAATTGGAGATGTTACTGAAAGAATTTGAACCCTTATTCACAAGACCAGTGCAACCAGTTACAATCGGAGAGCATGTTATCGAACTTCTTCCCAATGCTACAAGACGAAAGCCGCATTCCTACAGTATTCCAATGTCGTACAGAACAGAGGTGGATAGACAAGTCAAAGAACTGTTGGACTTGGACTTGATAGAACCCTGAAACGCAGATATTACATATCCTATAGTGTGTGTGGCTAAAAAGGATGCTTCCATTCGAATGTGCATTGACTATAGAGCACTTAATGCTGTAACAAAGGTTCCTAATTACCCCATGAACGATACACAAGAATTAGTTTTTACTGCCGGGATGGCTCAATGGTTACCTTGTTTAGATTTGCTAAAGGGTTATTACCAAATTAAATTGAATGATGAGAATAGAATTTTAACAGCTTTTTCTACTCATAAAGGGGTATACCAGTGGAAAGTTATGCCTTTCGGTTTATCGGGAGCATCGGGTACATTCCAAAGAATAATGAATAACGTTCTGCGAAAACATTCTAGTTACGCACAAGCCTACATTGATGATGTAATTGTGTACTCCAAAACATGGGACGAACATTTAATTCATCTGAAAAACGTGTTGCAAGAATTAGAACGGGTAGGTTTTTCTGTAAAATTTAAAAAATGTACTTTCGCAGCCCGAGAACTGCAATTTTTAGGACATAAGATAGGTGGGGGTAAGCATGCCCCAGATGAGGAAAAATTGCGGCAATAAAACGGCTAGAAAGGCCGAAGACAAAAAAGGAAGTGAGATCTGTATTAGGACTGATGAGATTTTATAGATCATATATTCCTAATTATGCGGAAATTGCAACCCCTTTAACTGAACTAACCAAAGGAAAAAAATCAGGGGACGTAAATTGGGGAAAACGCGAAGAGGAGTCATTTTTAAGGTTAAAAGAAGCTTTATGTGAAACGACAGCATTAAATACTCCTGATTTCAACAAACCTTTCGAAATTCATTCAGACGCGTCTGATTATGCAGTTAGTTGCTGTCTAACCCAAAAAGAAGGGAGGGGAAATTATAAACCAATTGCATTTGTTAGTCAAAAATTTAATAAAACACAAAAAAATTGGTCAACCATTGAAAAAGAAGCATATGCTATTTTATTTGGATTTAAAAAATTTGATAAATGGTTGCATGGAACGACGGTAGAAATCGTAACGGATCACAATCCATTAAAATACTTAATTGAGAAAACTCCAAAAAGCCGTAAACTAAATGGATGGGCATTGGCTTTGCAACGATGGAGTTACAAAATTACTCATCGGAATCTTAAATAAAGACGCTGATGCGTTATCACGATTACAAACTAAACATTAGTTCCTTTTCTTGTTAAAATTGATTCTCAACATCCATTATATGAACGTATTCTTGTTCATTTTTTAAAATTCCAATATATGTACGCAATGTTGTTCTTTCCTTTAACTCATTTTTTTTTTATGTATTCATTTTATTCATTATATGAATGTTATTTTTCATGTCGTTTAATTATTCTTCATATACATGTATATTCGGAACTACCATTGTCATTTCAATATATGTATGATATGTTCTTATTTTGCTTAGTTATATTTCCCACATATGTTCAGAACTCCCTCCAGAGATATCAGAGAAAAACTTATGCCTCTAGAAGACCAGTTTTTCTCTTAGGGGCGGCGTGTGAGGGCGCCACCGATCATGAGAAGAAGAAAACAAAGTGAAGGGAGGAGAGAGGGGTGAGCTAAATGGCGGGAAGAGTGAAACGGCCAGAGGGTCATTGAACGAGGGGAAGAGTTCATGAGAGGGGTTGAATGATGTGGTGTCTGTAATAATTTTATTTAATTGTTCTTGTTTGTTGTGTGTCGCCCTACGTGAATGTTAATTAAATGTTGTTAAAAAATTAAATCTGGTGTCTTGCCAATTATTGTAGTTCAGTTTTACTAATGAAAAGGGCAGTCTTTGCCTTATTTGTTTTTCCTAGTAGA
>JAPMOQ010004393.1:443278-478649 GCA_026543055.1 Argiope trifasciata
CTTAAAACATAAAATGATTTTGCGGTTTAAGTATGAAATTGGGTGCGAAAAATGCAATTAAATCCTTTGTCAGGAAAAAACGAAATTACTTTCCGAACAACCTAATATTATAAAAATTTATCCACTAAAAATATATTTTTTGTTTACAAAATTCTTCTGGTTGTTACTGATATATTTCAATATAAAATACGAAAAGTGGGTTAAAAACTGAAATAATTTTCGATCTATTGAGATTGAACTGAATAACTCAATGGACGCGCAAAACGCCCGCTCCAGGTACCATTCCGCTGCGAAATGGACCCGCACACAATGGGTTAATATATAAACATTTTAAGATTTTAGACTATTTCTTAAAGAAGCAAATTACATTTCTTTAGATAAAATATAAAAAATTGAGCTAATTTTAATAAAAATGTTCTGTTATTAAGAAAGTTTGCAGATAAATAAATCCAAACAGCATAGTCTGTCTCTTATACATTATACAAATAAGTAAACCGATTTTTTTCAACATAAGAGTGGAAGATTACTTTGGACGTAATACATAAACAAGTCTATGAAGACCTACTGTCATAAATGCCATATATATCTTAAGGCATCCGACTAGGTCCGAAGAAAAAGTTTGAAAAATTGGATTTTTTAAAAACTATTTAAAACTATGGTTTTTAGCTGCATTATCAATTATAATACAATATATAAAATATACAAAAAAAATATTTGAAATTATATATTTAAGAAATAGGAAAATCTGCAGTACATTTTAATGAAATTGAACCAAAACGGTTAACACTCTACACAAAATTGTAACGCAGAAATCCTATTTTTCTTTGTACACAGGTTATAGAATATAGTTATGAAGGAAATGAACCAAAATATAAGACAAATCTTGAGATGCAGAGCAGGAATGGGCAAAAATTTAAGTATATATGCATTTTTCTCATAAATTTACAACTTAATTTTTCTAAAAAACACCTATAAAAGAAAAAGTATTTCACCAACAATAAAGCTTTTGGTCCATTTCATTGCCCATATTATTTAAAGCACACGAGGAAGTTTTCACATAAATATCTCTTAGTTTTTGAGATATCCTGTTAGCGGTGGAGAATTTTTATAAAAATTCTCCAAAAAGTTTCAAAAAAAAAAGTTATGAAAAAATTGAATTTAAAGACAAATTTCAGCTGAAAAATATGCGACACTGGATGATAGGTGAGGCCTTCCTTTTTCTAGGAAAGATAAACTGTTTCGGAAAGAAGAAAGTCTGAATTACAAGAATAAAAAAGATTCGAAAATAGGGTCGATAACCAGTGTTTTTAACGTAGTCGGATTCCTTAACACAGAAATATCAATGACGAATAAACAAATTGAATACGCCTTTAAATATAAATTCATTGTAAACTTGTAAATACCGTTTTAAGTTAAATTCATCTATTAGGAAATAGTGAAATACTTTTCTGATAACTGTTAACACACAATTGCTTAACTAATCATTAATTGAGTGATAACGATATCTAAAGTAAAGATTAGATTAAACAGAATGCAGTTACTAACTACAACTAAACAAAAACGTCCTTTAATCAAGGCAAAACGTGAGGTCATTTAACCTTTTTTGGAGATACCATGGCATAGTAATCTAGCATTATATGATGTTATGTAAACCTTTCAGCAATTCATGCAAGATAATTTGCTGGATCGTGTAATCGTATTTTTAACCACAAGTTTCAAATGAAAATCATATATTCACATTGGTAAATATTCCAACGGGGCCACTCATATGCAAGAATCATACATTCGCATTGGTAAATGGTGCGGTGATGTTGCTCATATACCTTCGAGTTAATGTAAATCGAACATTTGTAACTTAGTTTAATTTAGTTTGGTTATATATACGTCCCGTTGTAAAGTAACACCCGTGCTATTTTGAGATGGATCTCATAATTTTGAACCGTGGTCAGATGACAATGACAAAACCCGAGTTGGCAAATCCCTCTCCACATCACACCAGTAGGAGGACTTTTGGTTTGATGGATTTAAAGTGCAACATATTCCCTTACATGACGGTTGTTTGGTGGAATCAGGTCTCGAACCTGAAACCTTCTGGTTGAGAAGTCGTGACCTTACTACTAAGCCACACGATAAGATGAATTTTACCACCCTTATTCAGGTGGGTAGGTATTTTGGTGTTTAATGGCGCAAGAGCTAGATAGGGTTATACTACGCCAAACAATTGATATTAAAAATTGCCATGTTCAATTCAGTCATACACTTTAAAATTGTAGCTTCTCGTTATAAAATAAAAGACATCTAATTATGAATATTAACAGCGTGTTTTTTTTTATGCATATCATGTTCCAGAAAGGAAATTTTTACAAAGATGGTAAAAGATTAAAATATCAATGACATTTAAAAGCTGAAAATGCAACTCATATAAAATTAAAACAAGTACAAATTTCAAAACCAAGCGGAAATTTAAAAAAATCATTGTAATCTTTTGATATGATACTTTTTCAAGTATCTGTTATGAACAGAGGTGCTTAAAGGTTCACTGTAAAAACTTTTAAGGTCAACTCATTGAACTAGACAATTTTGGGGACTTCCCTACAATTATTCAGATAAATAACTAAAAATATGATGTGAAAAAATGAACAGATCACAAGACAATTACACTTTCCAAATTAACTTGATTAAACAATTTCTACACTGTACAGCAGAAATTACCTCGGAACAATTACCTCAAGTATTGGGTGAAATATATGAATCAAGATGTTACGTACACTGTAGATTCGATGTTTTTTGTCTTCAATTCTTTGCACTCGGAAAATCAAAAAAAAAAAAAATCAGCTAGCAAAGGGACTTGTTTATTGCTATGAAAAAAATATGTATCACAGTTTTAATTCAAATTTTACAAAAAAATTGATCTACATCTTCTTACCATTCAGTAGGTATTTTTTTTAAATCGAAATTTTTAAAAAATAAATAAAACTTTAACCATCTTAAGGTATCCGACAACGTTGAAAACGCTGGTTATCGACCACACAGCCGAATATTTTTTAATTCTTATTTCTTGTAGTTCAGACTTCCCTCTTTTCACAACGGTTTATCTATCCAAAGAAAAGGAAGACTTAACCTATCATCCAAGGGAATTTTAAGTAAAACATATTTTTCAGCTAAATTATTTGCAATTAACTTCAATTTTTTCAAAACTTTCATTTTCATAAATATTCTCCACCGTTCACATGATATCTCAAAAACTGATAGAGGTATTTGCAAAACAATTTCACCGTGCGTTTTAAATGATATGGGCAATGAAATGAGCCCAATGTTTTATTGTGGGTGAAATACTATTTCATTTATAGGTGTTTTTAGAAAAGTTGCGTATTTATAGAAAAAATGCATATATCCACATATTTTTCTCCGTAGCTTCTTTGCATCTCAAAATGTTTCATAGCTTTTGCTTCATCTCATTCAACGTTATATTCTATAACTTGTGTACAAAGAAAAATAGGAGGGCTGTATTACTAACTTTTGTAGAATGTTAACCATTTTGGTTGAATTTCGTTAAAATTTATTTCACATTTTTCCATTTCTTAAAATGTATTAAATTTCCAAATACATTTTTATAGTATTTATTATTGGCAATACATCTAAAAACCAGAAACAATTTCTAAAAAACCCAATTTTTTCAAAAATTTTCTTTGGAACGTAGTTGATACTTTAAATAGTGAGCTATCATCCGAGCGTAAAGGGTTAATTCTATGGAAAAAAACAAGTACATCACAAATGCCCTATCTAATATCATTCATGCACTTCACTGTTTTTTTTAATGAAATGAATCGACACGAGAAGCTGCAATTTATTAAACTACGGCACTTAACGGTTTAGAATCCAATTTCAAGAATATCGATGTTTAAATATATTTACTGAATAACAAATAGAAAGTAATTACATCCAAACCCTTTCCTAGTCAATTTTTAATCACAAAATTTTACTGTTACAAAAATTAATAAAATAATTTCAGTCATTTTTAGGACTCGCGAGATAATTTAGCCATTCATATCAAAATATTTAATAATAACTAAACCAAAAATGATTTAGGTAAAGATAATGCATTCAAATATGAACCAAAATTGAAGTTTTTTTAAAGCATTGGTTATAAAAAAAGTACGTTCCACACATTTTCAAACAATAAGTATTTTAGAATTGCATATAGATTTAAGTTATCTTATTAGATATTATATTTAATTTATATAAAAAAATCATAGCCCCGCTGGTTTAGTTTAGTAATATTAAACACTAGCTGGTACCCGGCGCGTTTCTGCCGCAGAAAAAAATATTAAGAGCAATCAATCAATAATTTGGCAGTTTTTTTTATCGAAATAAGATGAACGGTGCGACAGGATATAAAAGACGAACAAATATCCATTTTTATATATTAGATGTGCGCATTCTTAAAGAATTTTATCATTTGAAGTTCTTTCAGAATGGTGATGAAAGACGCTACTGTATCTCGAATTTCATTCAATATTCATTCAGAATTCTCAAATTTAATGTTAGAAAATGTGATGAAAATGTTTTTCTTTAATACTCATTAAACATAAAAAATATATTTATACCACAAAATCGTTAATATAGTTAAAAGATAATTTTTGAAAATCAAGCTGGTGTAAAATTATTTGTACAACAATATTTTCGACAGTTACTGAGAAAAACATTAAAATTTAATTTAAATTAAAAAAACATGGGTTGGTTTCCCAAAACTTTCTTGCGTAATCTATCATAAAGTTATTACCTGTGAGAATGACTTACATGACATTTGTATACTATAACTACAAAACCTCAATCTTTCACTTGGATTTAGCGTTTCAACAGAATCTATTGTTTCCTCGGCGAGTTGCTTGGAGAGGAATCCTCGATAAATAGATGTGGTTGAGATTCATTTTTTTTTTAATTTTAGATAGTTGTATTATCCCTACAACCATCCTAAGGGTAAAGAACAAGCGGACCCAATTTCATCGCAATCGGATGAACAGTTGAAGACAAAAGAGACATACAGACATACATTCACTTTTATTGAGATAGATTTCTGCAATCATTCTTCAAGACAGGACAAAAGTTATTGCATTGTTTGAATTTGAATTTTTTTTCCTCTTTCATAATAAATCCTATATTTTTCGGTGAGATCTCGTATCTGTCAATAGCATAAAGACGAATCGATACATTGAATAGAATATGTGAAACATTCTGAGATAATATTGATAAGATTCTATATGAATTTGAATTATAAAAATACTTCGTTTAACAAACCTTTAGAACCAATCTTTGAATTGAAGGAAAAAGACATGAAATTCAACAAATATTTGTGACGAAAAGGCTTATCACAAGTGGAAGTTAATTTTGTAGTTTTTTGCATCTAAGTAAGCACACTATTTTCTTCAATAAATAATATCAAATAAAGACTAAAAGTTTCTGTATCTCAGAATACAAAAATTTATTGTACGATTACGTTCAAAGAAAAAAAATTAAGATACTATTTAAAATTAGGGTTTTTAGATGTATAGTCAATTATAAAACAAAATACTATAAATACAAATAAAATATTTGTAAATATAATATATTTTGAGAAATAGGAAAATTGGTAGCAAATTTTAATGTAATTTAAACAAAACGGTTAACATTACGTAAAATTGCTATGCAGCAATCTTATTTTTCTTTGTACACAAGTTATAGATTACAATGATGAAATGAACCAAAATCTAAGAAACATTGAGATGCAAAAGAAATGATAGGTAAAAAATATACATGTGTGCATTTTTTCCATAATTTCAATACTAATTTTTTTTCTAAAAACACCTATAAATGAAAAAGTATTTTAACAACACTAAATCGTTTGGTTCAGTTCATTTCCCACTTTATTTAAATCACACGCTGAAAGTTATGAGTAAATACCTCTGTTAGTTTTTGAGATATATTGTTAAGGGTGGAGAATTTCAATAAAAATTAAAAATTTGAAAAGATTGAACTTTAAGTCAAATTTTAGATGAAAAGTACGTTTTGCTTAAAATTTCCCTTGGATAAGATGGTATGTCTTCCTTTTCATAGAAAAAATAATCTGTTTTGGAAAAAGAAAAGTCTGAACTACAAGAAAAAACTACTTTAAAAAATCGCCCATGTGGTCGATAACCAGTATTTTTAACGTAGCCGGATGCCTTAAAAGCCCTTCTGAATTCCTTTTTCTCAATAATTGCAAAATCTGCAATTTTGATACGCTAATTCAACCAAGCATGACTACAATTTGCATGGGAAAACTGTTTAAAACATGATTCAGAGATAGGAAGTTAGGAAAATAAATTCAATCAAATAGTTTATTAAAAATTAAACCTCCTCACATAGCAAATATGCAGAATAAAATTTATGACGATAATTTCTGTTGTTATTAAAGATATCTTTTGAAATGGGTTTATTGCAGTATTTGACAAAATGGGATTTCTGTAAATTTTATTGAAAATAAATTTAAAAACCTATATAAATAAAAATGAATGTCTGTATGTTTCTTATGCATTGTCGTATCGCTCTTCCGATTCCGATAAAACTTCAAAAACATATTGTATGCACTCACGCGAATGTTATGGGTATAATACAATTATCTAAACTATATAAATTTTTCAGATACATTTACTGCATCTATTAACCATGGATTAACCACCAAATAACTCGCCAAGGAGAAGCAACAGATTCAGTAAAGATGCTACATTCAAGCTAGACGTTCATAATTCGGAGCTATTGTACGCAAATGCAATGGGAGTCTTTGTCTGAGGTAATAGTCTTATTAGACAGTTTGGGAGAAAAATTTGGGGGAATCAATCCTATAAGTTTGAAATTTTATCTAAACATTTAATAAAATGTAAGCGGTTTTTGCAGTAACTTCCGAAAATATTGTTGTAAAAATAATTTTGCGCCATGTTAGTTTTCAAAAAAATTATCTTTCCAACTATATTAAAGATTTTATGATATAAACATATTTTCTATCGTTATTCAATTTTGAAGAAAAAAATGATCACATTTTTTCTAACATTAAACTTGAGAATTCTGAGCCAATATGAAACAAATCACAAGAAATAGCTTCTTTCACTACCATTCTGAAAGAACACCAAGCATTTCTTCTAAAAGAATGCACGAATCTAAGAAAAAACAAAGAATATTTGTTTGTAGAATAGCATAACAAAAAATAAAATAAATACTATTTATGCTGCTCCTTAATATATATCCTTCAATTTCAATGACATTACCGACAAGAAAACAAATATTCTTAATTAAAAAAGATAGCTATTTGAAATTCTATACGATATTTCCAAGATTATTTCTTCTGCGGCAGCAATGCATCGGGTACCTGCTACTTCGTAATAAATTCTATAGCGAAGTTAAATCTTTTGGGTTCAAAAATTCCCCTACAAGTTTGGTTTATAAATTTGAAGTGAGGTTATTATTACAGATACTTTTCGCTCCCCTTTTCGAAAAATCATTTGTTCTCAGATCTGATGAGCTTGAAAAATAATATTCGATTAAGAATGAGAATTAAAGATCAATCAGGTTATTTGGCAAGGAAGAGTAATTTCCGACTTTATTCCTAATCCGGAAATTAAAATAAGAAGATACCATAACGTAATAAGGATGATAAAAGAAAAGCTAAAAAGTGTTAAAATTAACAAAACGATAGAGTTGAATTGGATTAAGGCCCATATTGGGATATATGGTAATGTTCACTATGCGAAGTTAGCAACATAGAAAAAGAGTGTCATATTATTGTCCCCAATTAGAGTGGTGTCTTAAAAGGGGAATGGAGAGAAGAAATAAAACTACAATGGTTTGACAGAGGGTATATATCCAAAAGCGGAAGAGTCACTTTCGACTTTATTCCTAATCCGGAAATTAAAATAAGAAGATACCGTCCACTTATAATCCAAATAATATCTGGACATGGGAGATTCCCTGCCTATTTCCAATACGCGGGAAAATAAATGCATTTGGGGAGAAATGGGTACGGTTGACCACTATTTATTGGAATGTATGGAGGTCTCAGAGTGAACAAAAAACCTGAAGGTTGTAAATAGTGATTTAAATACAGTACTGATGGCCATCTCAAAACCCTGAAGGATATGATGCTAAAGATGGACAGTTTCATTCTAACTGTTGGAGAGAGTGCAGTTGTAGAGGAAGACATCTATTCACTGACCCGATTAGAATGTTAGTTTGACGGATCAGTCCATGTAAAGTCGACCAATACGTATTCAACAATCGACCCCAACCAATCCTTTCGACACTGCTACGTTCAGTGGTGGCGTGGTGGTCAGCTGCATGCAAGAAGAAGGATATTTGGCAATGTCAAGTGGATTAACTATTATGTATTTAAACTTTCGATAAAAACATAAATAAAAAAAATTGGAAACAGAGTCCGTATTCTGGTCGTACAAAACATTTTGTAACTAATAGAGGTTTGTTTAAGGTATCCGAGAACGTTAAAAACACAGGTTATCGACCACATTAGTGAATGTTTTTTTTTAATTATTATTTCTTGCAGTTCAGGCATTCCTCTTTCCAAATTAGTTTATCTTTTCTAGGAAAAGGAAGACCTGACCTATCATTCAGGGTCACGTAATTTTCAGCTAAAATTTGTCTTTACTTTCATTTTTCTCAAAACTTTTTTTTTTGTTTCATTTGAAGAAATCTGCTGAAGACGCCCATCAGACACTTTTAAAAACTGATGCTGCTCTTTCATATCCCAATGGCCGGTTTTGTTTTCAAAGATTTAAGGTATCCGCCTACGTTAAAAACAGTGGTTCTAGACCACAATGGCGAATTTTTTTTATTGTTATTTCTTGCAGTTCAGACTTTCCTCTTTCCAAAACGGTTCCTCTTTTCTAGGAAAAGGGAAGCTTGAACTATCATCCAGGGTCACACATTTTTTCAGCTAAAATTTGTCTTTCACTTCCATTTTCTCAAAACTTTACTTTTCATAAACTTTACTTTTAATTCTCCATCTTTATTACGATACTTCAAAAACTAGAAATATTTGAATAAAAATTTCAGCGTGTGCTTTAAATGATATAAGCAATGAAATAAACCAAAAGTTATAATGTTGGTGAAATACTTTATTTAAAGGTGTTTTTAGAAAATTTAAGTTGGGAATTGATGAAAAAAATACATAGATGCACATATTTTTACCCATGATTTCTATATATCTCAAAATGTTTCTTAGATTTTGCTTCATTTCATTCTATAGCATGTGTACAAAGAAAAATGGCATTGCTGCATTGCCATTTTGAGTAGAGTGTTAAGTGTTTTGGTTCAATGTCATTAAAATTTACTACCAATTTTCCTATTTCTCAAAATATATTATATTTTCAAATATTTCTTTTTTATTTATAGTATTTTATATTGTAATTAACAATAATCTAAAAACGTCAGTTTTAAATAGCTTAAAAAACTCCCATTTATCAAAAATTTTCTTTCGAACGTAGTTGGATACCTTAAATATCAAGGTGAGCGAATTAATACTAACTAAATAAGTTTGTCATGAACCTATTTCCTGTACGCTATATATTTAAAACAAGATACTCGAATGTCGACATTAGTTGTCCAGTTGAAATAATTCGAGTGGAAAACGAAAGTTAATATCGCAGAATCCGGCTGTAAAACATTAATTTTCATACGGTTACCGACCCGATGCGATTATTATTCATGAAATAATGCTAAAAAACAGTTCGCGAGTCCGAGGTCAAGATATTATTTTCTTGAGTGTGTATCCTCTGGAAAATGAGATGAGCGACACTTTCGCAAACAGTGAAAGTGATGAAAGCGATCGCATCCAATGTAGATAAATAAAATCTTAATAGGGTGATTGCTTTAAACTGATAATGACGAATCAAATGCATCACACCATGGGATTTTTTAATGTAATGTTATTTAATCTATACTAATATTATAAATGTGAAAGTTTGTATGGTTGTTTGTAACTCAATCACATCTGAACGGAATTGAATTAAATTTATCACAAAGATAGATTAGAGTCAGAACATAGACTACTTTTTATTCCGGTTCATTGAGTGATTATTTTTTTTTAAATTAAAAATTAACTTTCGCGCCAAAAAGCCGAGGACAAATTCCTCCAAAGATGAGTTAGGCTCCAATTTTTTTTTCTCCACCATTAATTAGATTAGGCTTAGCACAATTTTGATCGATTATTTCAAGCGATTCTATTTATTTTCTTAGTGTTTGATGTATCTAAAATCAAATGTTTTTAACTAATCAATCTTTCGGATTCATTCTGAAATACTTTTAAATGAAAAGAAAACAGAATAAAGAAAATAAAAAAATTCTAATCTGCACTGCGTTACCCCAACCGGCTTAGGAAAGTCAAACATATGCGTTACGCCAACTGGCGTCGGAAGTTCGCGCGTGATTGTTGACAACTGTTTTTTCATTTAAATTACAAGCATAAAATTATGCGTATAATACTGTTGCTCAATCTCAATCGATAAATAAAATGGATTGGACAGGATTTGATTTGTTGTTTTGTTTTATTTTCGGTATGCAATGTAAATTGTTTTTACGTTAGTTCTGTGTTTTTGTTATGAAATTGTATGCATGTTAAATATTTTTCGTATATGCTTATACTTTTAAATGTATCATTTTTAGGTTAGGTTTATTTATTTTTGTTCTGTCATTATTTGATAGTTTTTTTACATATACATCAAAATTTCCACTCGAACAAAGTCGTGGGTAATAGCTAATGATTTATATTTCTTAAGGCCCAGTCTCACGAAATTTGTAAAATTCAAACATTAACTTAAATCAATTAAATATTAAAGGGAGTGGATGAAAAAAGATTAACTATACTACTACAGATTAACTTTCACATTAAAAAATGAAAGTTTTAACGATTAAAGTTTAGTTATTGTCCCGTTTTAAAGCAACATTAGGGCTGTTTTAAGATGGGCCTCGTCATTTTGAACCGCAGTCAAATGACACCTGTGCTGGCACCCCTTTTCACTTCGAACTTTCACACCACATCAGAGGGAGGACATTTGGCCTCGATGGATTTAACATGCACCAGACCCGCTTATATGACGGTTCTTCGGTGTAATTGGGTCTCGAACCCGAAACTGGTTCTATTCTGAGGCCTTACCACCAGGCTACCTCGGCCTCACATAGCGATTAAAAGAAATCTCAAGATATCAGTTTTAATTACGATTTTTTTCGAGTGATTGGAGATTGATCTTCCCCTTCAAATGCCCATAGGGTATCTATCCTTTCTTTCATCTATTTATTTACTTTGGCCAAACTTCATAATTTTTTACTAAAAGATGTAATCAGTAAATTTAAAAATCTTTGGGTAATCTAAAATAACGAATTTTACGATTGCTGTTTAGTATTCTTTATTCTGTTTTACTGCATTTTACTTCCATGACTTTAATTATTCCTCTTTATATGTTTCTTTAAATAAAAGTTTTTTTAAAAAATCGTTTTTTTTAAACAAATATGAAAGTATTTCAATGGTTTCCAAAATGAGGATTCAGGTGATTACAACAAGAAAATTCGCTAATATGTCTACGAAAAATGATTCATTTCAATAAAAACTAAAAATTGATTCAACAGCATTTATTCGGTTTTTCCGAATAACGATTTAATTTTTTTGGTAGACCAATACAAGCATTAGTGGATGAAATTGTTGTAATAAACGTAGGCATTGAAAATCCTACATATCTTCAAAGCTATAACTGCGTACCACTTAAAATGATTGTTACTTAAATTATGCCAACTCCTCTTGTTTAAAAAAATATACTAGATTTAAATGGTCAAACAACAGAAAATCTGATTGGATTCTATTATAAATTTAGGGCAATGTGAATCGGTGAATGACAGAAATAAACATTTCGCTTTTAAATGGTTAAGCAATAATATATAAAGCATTTATATACTCAAAAAATGTTTACAAGCTTTTGTGGGGGAAAAAATCTTTTTCAAATAGAAACAATTTCTTACTCCTATCAAACAATAAAAAATATATGTAATAAAAAAAGCTGAATAATTTTATTGATATTGCCGCGAATTATCTAAATACAAAAGGATTTTCTTTAATCTTCGAAGACTAAAATTGTAAATTTTTACCAAGAAAGGATTTGATTAATCATTTGATTGTATTTGAATGAAGGCATCTTCACGTTCTCAAATAGAAATGGAAAGCAGATACAGTAGTCTCTCTGATGCTTTCTCGTATTCTTTAGTAAATGTAGAGGGCTTTTTTTTAAATTTAAGGTACTGAGAGACCTCTATATCTCGAACTATTAGTCGAAAAATCACCACATTTTGTATGGGGACTCTTGACAACACGGGAAAAAAGAATCCGCGAATAAAAAATATTTCTAAAAGTTGCCGATAGGGAGAATGCGGCGCTTTTGATCTAAATTTCAAGTTTAACTGCACGATTAAATTTTAAAAATCTACAGTAAAGCAGATAAATGAATGATAAAGAATCTTTTTTTTTTTTCAGAAATGGGTTTTATTCGAAAAAATAACTTCTGTTAATAACCATTTAAAGAAGTTAATTTTCCCGAGTCGTGAAAGAACCTTTTTTTAATCAAATTTTTTAATCATTACTTTCACTACATTTGTTGATAGAGGTCCTTTACATAATATATGTCTATGAAACTTTCCTGTCTGTATCTGTCCTGTCTTTCTATGTCTGTATTATTCAGTAAATGTACAGGGCATTTGTTTTTACCTGATAGTATTTTGAGATCTCTGTAGCTCGACCTATCAACCGCAAAGTCACCAAATTTAGTAGGGGGATTATAAACAACATAAGAAAAAGGAATCAGCAAAAAAAAAGTTTTTTTTATTTTATTTCCAAAAGTTGACGATTGGAGGAAATGCAGCACTAACTTTAAGAAACTTACAATTTTGCTTAAAACAAGGGGGAAAATTGCGAAATAAAAATTCCAGACATCGGGGATAATATTTTGAGAAGCGGGGCATTAAAAATCCATTGAAAATTGATTTGTAAGATGCATTTCACTTTAGCTCAGCACGCATAACTTGTGCAGCTCTGTCGTATATTAAGGTAACCGACTACGTTCGAAAGAAAAAATTTGAAAAATTGAATTTTTTAAAAACTATTTATGGTTTTTAGATGTATTGTCAATTATAAACACTATAAATATATTTAAAAAAAATGGAAATTATAACATATTTTGAGAAATAGGAAAATGTGTAGAAAATTTTAGCAAAATTTACCAAAACGGTTAACACTCTACAGAAAACTGTTATGCAGCAATCCCATTTTTCTATGTACTCAAGTTATAGAATATAATAATGAATGAAATGAAACAAAATCTAGGAAACATTTTGAGTTGCTAAGAAGTTATGGGGAAAATATACGTATTTAGGCATTTTTTTCCATAAATTCACAATTCAATATTTATAAAAACACTTATAAAGGAAAAAGTATTTACCAACGATAAAACTTTCGGTGCATTCCATTGCCCATATTATTAAAAACTCACTCTGAAATTTTTATGTAAATTTCTCATAGTTTTTGAGATATCATGTTAACGGTGGAGAAATTTTATGAGAATTAAAGTTTTGAGAGAATTGAATTCAAAGACAGATTTTATCATAAAAATATGCGACCTGGTTGATAGTTCAGACCTTCCTTTTCTTGGAAAAGAAACTCTTTTGGAAAGAGAAAAGTCTGAACTACAAAAAATAGCGATATTAAAAAATTCGCCAATGTGGGCGGTAACCAATGTTTTTAAAGTAATCGGATGCCTTAATTAATCCAATGCAGCGGCCACTTTTTATGAATTTAAAAGTCGACATATATTACGTAAAGGACCTCTGTCAATCAATGCAGTGAAAGCAGCAATGATTAAAAAATTTGATGAAATAAAAAACATGTTCCTTCACGACTCGGAAGCATAACTTCTTTAAATGGTTATTAACAGAAGTTATTTTTTCGAATAAAACACATTTGTGAGAAAAAAATGATTCTTTATCACTTATCTGTTTTACTGTATCTTTTTAAAATTTTATCGTGTAGATAAATTTAGATCAAAAGCGCCACATTCTCCCTATCGACAACATTTCGAACTATTTTTTTCTCGCGGGTTCCTTTTTCCCGGGTTGTATATAATCATACATACATTTTCAATCATACACAATGCATGTATATAATCATACATACATTGTCAATCATACACAATGTATGTATATAATCCTACATACATTGTCGATCATACACAATGTATGTATATAATCATACGTATATTGTCAATCATACAAAATGCATGTATATAATCATACATTGTAAATCATACAAAATGCATGTATATAATCATACATACATTGTAAATCATATACAATGCATGTATAATCATACATACATTGTTAATCAAACTAAATATGCCGATTTTGCGACTGACTAGTTTGAGCTATAGAGGTCTGTCAGTGCCTTAAATTTTAAAAAAAAGGTCCTCGACATTTACTAAAGAGTACAAGAAAGCTTCAGAGAGACCACTCTATCTGCTTTTTATTTCGATTTGGAACGTAAAGATGCCTTCATTCAAATACAATTAAATGATCAAGGCAAATCTTTTCTTGGTAAAAATTTACAACTTTAATCCGTGAAGATGAAAAAAAATCTTTTTATATTTAGAAAATTCGCGGCATATCAAACAATAAAATTATTCAGCCTTTTTATTACATATCATTTTTTTATTGCTTGATAGGATTAAATTCTCATCTCAATAAAAAAATCTCTTTTCCAGCTGATATTTATCAGGTAGCTTTGGGGAAATCTTTGCAGACAATTTCCAAACTATTTGCAATTCCCGATTCTTTTCTTCTAAATTATTAATATTTATGATGCAGAAAATCGTCATGGGAAATTACTTTCTTTTGTGCTTGTTTACATATTTCTTTTGAAAGGAAAACCGGGGAAAATTGAAAATGTTTAGATTGGCGGTCAAACTACATTATACGAATAATTTTTTTAAGAAAATTTTCTAATGGATAATGTTTTGGCCCAAATTTTCTTTTAAGGGTTGCCAATAACAATATTTTATTTTTTAAATAATGAGGCAAAAACTATTATAAAATTGTTTGGATTTCAAAATTTTATAACAACCTTTTTTAAAATCATTTTCTGATATAGTTATTTTCAGAGCAATAAAACTTAAAATTTTTTTAAGAAATAGCAAAATGGGATTGATGGATATTTCCTTTGCAAGTTTGTACAGTGTAATTAAATTTTTAATTCCAGTCGAACAAAGTGTACTGGATATATATTTGAAGACGAAAAAACTTCAATACAAAAAAAAATATATTCATTCATATATAATTAGTTTAATCATTTACTAAATAATTTAATAAAATGTTGGAAATTATAAATTCAGCTCCAACAGAAAAATAGTGATTAAATATTTATGGGAACTCACAAACATAATTACAAATTTCTCTAAATTTAATTCAACTTCTTCAAAGTATTAATATACAGTTATTGAGCAGTCAACTACTTCTGTATAAATCAAAATATCGGAAATATCAATTCCCATTATAAAGATTATTTATTTCAAGTGTAATATTACATATCTGAAAAGGTAGTATTTACAAAAATATATACTGTTATGGCCCATTTCTCTAATCCATTTTCAATCGCTTCTTCTAATACTAATAAGAAGGAATATTAGTGTATTGACACTCATTAGGATAAAATGCTCGACCTAGAGCTACCAATTTGGAACAGATTCACTTTAAAAGTTAAAAAAATGTTCTTCAAGTGAAATTTTAAATTTAATTAAAAATTAAGTGGAATTTTAGTGGGTTTTATTTACCCACAAACACTTCCGAATTTACTACAATGTAAAAAAAAAACTATTACAGAATGTCAAATTAAATTATATATTATATATGTATGTATACACACATGCATATACCTACATACAACGTTTTTTTTTTTAAATTTTAAACTTGTTTGAATCCGAAATAATTTTAGTTTCAATTCCAATTTTTTAGTTTCGTTTCCGTAATTAGTTTCGTTTACTTAATTATATTAATTTAAATTCGTTTCAGAAATAGGTTTTATTCCATTATTGTGCACTTTCTGTTTAATTCCAAATTAAATTTTAATTTCGATTTCCATATAATTAGTTTCGACTTAAATTTTGTTGACTCAGGAAATGTGTTTTAACAATTTTAATGCTTTATATTATATATATCTTTTGAACAATATAAAATTTAGCTCAAAAATATATTTCAGAGTTAAAAAGAAAAATATATCAAATTGTTTTCATTGTTTTTATGAATATTTTTTCTCAGAATATTCTTCCATTGTTGATAAAAGATTGAAATTACAGCTTATTTCTCCTTGATGATTCCATTGATAATATTCTATAGAATTCTGAATTGAAAGATTCTATTTCTATGCAACGATTCTATTTATATTCAAAGATTCTATTGTTTTACATATTCTTTTAAAATGCGAACTTATTCGGAATAATTTATTATTCTCATTGCTATCATTTGAACTTTCTATTTTAATGCATTGAATATTTTTGATGAATACTTATTGATTAATTTTCTGTCCTTAACTTGCTCAATTTCATTGTTTTATTATTAGAAGTTTAAGCATTTTGGAATTTCAGATTAAAATAAAATGTTTAATGAAATGTTTTACACAAAACGGAACAGTGCACACCTTTCAAAAGAGTACAAGCCTCATACTTATCAAATTTTAAGTTTGAAAATACTTTGTTTTATAAAATATTCGGCTCAGAATTTTATTTAATATTTATCCAGCAGGTCAACAAACGCGCCTAATAAATTTCCTTATTATTGTTGAAGAAATTTTTAGAAAATGTAGGTATCCGTCTTTGTTAAAAACACTAGTTATCCAATACATTGGAGAATGTTTTTTTATCGTTATTTCTTGTAATTCAGACTTTCCTATTACCAAAATGGTTTATTTTTTCTAAGAAAAGGGAGGCCTGACCTATCATCCAGAGTCACAGATTTTTCAGCTAAAATGAGTCTTTCACTTCAATTTTTCCAAAACTTCAATTTTCATAAAAATTATCCACCATTAACATATCTGAGAAACTAGTATAGGGCATTTACATAAGAAATTCAGCGTGCGTTTTGAGTAAAATGGGCAGTGAAGTGAACCAAGAGTTTTATGTTTGGAAAAATACCTTTTTCATTTATAGGTGTTTTTAGAAAAATTTAGTTGTAAAATTACGGAAAAATACATTGATACGCATATTTTTACCCATGACGTCTTTGCATCTCAAAACTTTTCTTAGATTTTGGTTCGTTTCATTCATCATTGTATTCTATAACTTGAGTAGAAAGAAAAATAGGACTGCCGCATTACAATTTTACGAAGAGTGTTCACCGTTTTGGTTCAATTTCCTTAGAATTTCGCAAGAATTCTCCTATTTCTCCACATATATTATATTTTCAAATAATTTTGTTATATTCATAGTATTTTGTATTTTAATTTACAATACATCTAAAATACATTGTTTTAAATAGCTTATAAAGAAATCAAATGTTTCAAAACTTTTCCTTTGAACGTAGTCGGATACCTTAATGAGCCGACACATTGGTTATACTTTTCAACAAGAACTTTTCCTCCTCGCAAAAGCAATCAATGACTTAGCAAAAATTGTGTACTGTCTAGTCAAGGCTTTCATTCCTCAACGACTAGGTTTTGTTTGAAAAAGCATTTAAGGCCATCGCACTTTTAGATAATTAGTTTCTAAAATTTTTATTAGCTACCGCATTTGCTACAAAAAGAAACTTGAAGAAACGTTGAAATTTTTCGTTGAAGACCTTTCCAGCAATGTTCTCAAAGGACTTTCACTTGTATTTTTTCTCTCTCTTCACTTGTATTTTTTCCCATAACTACTTTGCATCTCAAATTTTTACTAGATTTTTTTTTTTTTTTTTTTCATTTCATTCATCATTATATTCCATAACTTGCGTGCAAAGAAAAGTAGGATTGCTGCATTTCAATTTTGTGTAGTGTTAACCGTCTTGGTTAATTTTCCTATTTCTCAAAATATATTATATTTTTAAATAATTTTGTGATATTTATAGCATTTTGTATTATAATTGATAACACATCTAAAACCCATAATTTTGAATAGTTTTTGAAAAATCCAATCTTTAGACATTTTTCCTTCGAACGTAGTCGGATACCTTAATACATTTTTAATGTAGTGAGAGATTAAATGGATGAAAGGATTTGTCGGCAATTGACCGCTTTTCAAATGGCTCACGTATAATATTTTTAATGTAAAAGGTTGATATTTGAAATTTTGCTTTCATTTTAACCATTTAGATTTTTTTTTATCTTTCAAATTAATTTTCATTACACTTTGTGCGTTACAAAAGTTATAGAGTTTTTAAGATTTAATCTGTTTTTTATTATAATTAAGCCATAAGAACTAACCCGTTTAGTGGCTTCAAAACTTTTTGATTCAACACTTCTAAAGATTTCTTTTTATTTGGTCTCTTAATTCTGGTCAAATTTTCAATTTCCAATTCATTACTGGCATGACTTTGCTTAAAATACAAATTAATTTTACAGAATTACGGAAAAATGCTTTAAAAAACTTGCTTTAAATTAATAATGGAAACTCATTAACAAAAATATTAACAGGTTTTTTTTCCAGCATTAATCATGCGACAAAAAATTATAAAAAAGATAAATTCATTTAATTTAAATATGTCCGTTTCAGAGACAAATTGTCATAATTTCTAACAATTTCATCAATAATATTCGAATTAATTTACAAAAAACTTGAACAGTGCAGTAGTTTATTATTAAATGATTATTAATTTTTTATTGTTGTTTGGAAATTTAGCTATTGGTTATAAATAAGTAAATAAATAAAAATTAATGTAATGGTTGAAGCTAATATATTTAGAGGGGTAAATGAATATTGAAAGTCGTCCTCATATATTTAGCAAGAAAAGAGAGATTATAAAAAAAATGCATTTATAATGAAATGTTAATCTTTACTTTTGTACTAAAAGATAGGATTTTTCTTAGTAAATCACCGTTATATTTGGGAATTACCGGGAATGAATGTAGCCATCTTGACTCTTTTTCCAGAGACAGTATTTTAAGGTATCCGACTACGTTCAAAGGAAAATTTTTGAAAAAAAATTGATTTTTTAAAAACTATTTAAAACTATGGTTTTTAGACAGACAATTATAATAAAAATACTATAAATACAAATATATATATATTTGAAAATATAATATATTTTGATATAGAAAAATTTGTAGTATATTTTAATGACATTTAACCCAAACGGTGAACACTCTATACAAAATGGTAATGCAGCAATCCAATTTTTCTTTGTACACAAGTTAGAATAACATGAGGAATGAAATGAATCAAAATCTAAGAAGAACTTCATTTTTTTTAAAGCACCTGTAACTGAAAAAAATATTTCACCAACATGAAAACTTTTGGTTCATTTCATTCCTCGTATTATTTAAAACGCACGCTAAAACCTTTGTGTAAACACATTTATCAGTTTTCAACATATCAGGTTAACTGTGAAGAATGTATATAAAAATGAAAATTTTAAAAAAATTGAAGACAAATTTTAACTGAAAAATATGTGACCTTGGATAATAGGTCAGGCCTTCCTTTTCCTAGGATTTGTAACGGTTTTAAATTGTCTGAGAAAGGGCAATAAAAAAACTCGCCAATATTGTCGATAACAAGTGTTTTAAACGTAGTCGGGTACCTTAAATGTTAGTTTGCGTAATTCAGAATTATGCTCCGATTTTCAACTGAGTGAACTATTCTTTTTGTTAAATATTTTAAAATTTGCAAATTATATGTATTGATACATAACAATTTGGCGAAAAAATTGAAAGGCCTATTCTGTAATTGGAATTTGATTTATGGAATTTTAATATTAGATTTGTAGTAGTTTTGGATCTCATTGGATTTTTAATAAAGACATTCACAAAGACTACTTATTAAGAAAGAAAAATCTTCTTACCTGTTAATGTTCGCAGTGTGCTTATAGGAGAAACAATATCCTCCATTAAATGCCTGTTTCTCTGCAAAAAGAAAAAAAAATGTGAATACACATCACAAATTAACAAAATCATGACTTTAAAAAGGAAAGTTTTGCTACATTTTATAATTAATATACTTCTAATTCATATAATAAATATTTCTAGATCATCATTTTCTTGAATTAATAATAATACTCAAGATCAGATCCATAGTTAAAAAAATTTCTCATTACATAGTATAAAATTTCATTCAACACTTTTTCGCGTTTGAAAGTCACGTTTTATTCAACCTCTCATGTTTACCTACTGATAGTAGAACAAAACTGAAGGTAAACCTTCATTAGAAAAAACAAGTATAAACAGAAAAGAAATGGAGAAAAAAATGTTGGCAGTATTTCTTCGTAAAATTCCGATAAAAAAGTGAAACATTTCCAAATTGATTTTTTATAAACCTGTTTAAAACTGTGGTTTTAGGTAGTCATTATAATACATTTAGGTAGTCATTATAATACATTTAGGTAGTCATTATAATACAATATACTATAAATACAAAAAACATATTTGAAAGTATAATAGATTTTGAGAAATAGGAAAATTTGTGGTACATTTTAATGGAATTAAACCCAAACGGTTAACACTCTACAACAAAATTGTAATGCAGGGTTATTCTTTTTTTCTTTGTACACAAGTTACAGAATAATGATGAAGGAAATGAGACAAGATCTAAGAAAAATTTTGAAATTCAAAACAATTATTCACAATCATTTTGAAATTCAAAACAATTCAAGACACATTTCCAAACTGATTTCTCGTATTTTCAGTGTTATCATGGCTCCACATGGGAATTAATATAATAACACATTTTTATTTTCTTTTAAAAAGACAGACATCCTAAGATTTAACATACCCAATTTTAAAAACCCAATGTAATTTTTAAAAAAATAATGAATATTTTTCAGTTTGAATAGAATTCTAGATAAATTCATTGGGTACACAGACACACACACACACACACACACAAAAAAAAAAACAGATTTAAACTTTCATAATATTTAACATAAGTTGATAAAATACCTATCGATTAAATGTGCCCAGTCAAGAGAGCCTTTATTATTTTCAAATCAGAAAATTTATTATTATTTGTTTTTATTAATTTATTTAATTTTATTATTTCGAAATAATTTTCATAAATTTGATATTTTAAATTTTTTTTTGTTGAAAATCCTTCAAAAACAAACGATTAACTTCAAATTATATATTTTATACACGTTTTCTTACTTTCGTAATATAAATTGATCTATTTTCATGTAATTTAACAAAAAATTGCGATCGCACCATTTTTGAAAAAAATTAACATTTGAATAATTTTTTTAAGAAATGACAACACTTTTATGATTTCAAAAAAAATCAGGATTATTAATAAAAAAAACAGATTACAATTATCAAAGAGACTTTTTTTCTACTTACAATCTTTCTCCTGGCAAATCTTCTACACGACTTTAGCATTTTCGGCCAATTTTAGAAAAACAATTTGAATCCATCCGCAATGTCATAGCTTTTTAATACACATCATAGTGTTTCCAAAATATACTTCACTACATACAACACTTAACACACTAAGTAAACTTGTAAGCAAAACATTAAAAAAAAAACTCAAGTTTCTAGTGTGTTTTTCAAATGATGAAAATCTCGATTCAAATCAATCCAATTATTTAAAAAATGAAAGTGCCTTGAAAGCAAATAATTAAAATTCATCTATGTATATCTTTAAAAAAACACACACAACCATGAAATTCTACACACGTAAGAAAACACGCAACGAAATTCAAAAACGAAAATACAGGAGTTGAAACTCAATTTAACATTGTACGTTCCGATTCAAACAAACTAGATAGAGTAGTAAAAAAAAAAAAAAAAAAACTCAAGTTTCTAATGATTTTTTTTTAATGATGAAAATCTCGATTCAAGTCAATCCAATTACTTAAAAAACAAAACAAATAATTAAAATTCATCAATGAACACCTTTAAAAACACACACAACCACGAGATTCAACAAAATGAACACACATATGCAAAAAAAAACCCGCAACTGATTCAAAACGAAAATAGAGGAGTAGAAACTCAGTTCAGTATTGTACGCTCCGATTCAAACAGACTAGAAATGAGTATTAAAAAGCGAGTGAGTGGTCATTCAGTGACGCCAGCTCCTCGTGACGTCATCCCGTTTGGGACCAAATTTGTCCAATCGGAGCCATCTAAGCAAAAGTGAGCGGTGAACAAGGATAAATTAATACAGGGAGTTTGTCATAGTTGAAAGTGACAAAAGTTAGACGGGGAAAAACGTTCCATTTAGTTGGTTGGAGGATTCGCTTATTATTTCTATTAGCCGTAGATAGAAAGGAAGGAAGCCTTATAAACTGACGGAAGTCGAGCGATTGGTGGCTCTTTTTTGTTATTTTAGAAGCTGTTTTGATCCTGAATTACTAAAAGAGAACAAAGGAGAAAAAAATGCGTGTAAATTTTAACAATGGAAATTTATTAAGATATCCGAGTATGTTTGAAGAAAAAAATTTGAAAAAAATATGTTTTCAAAAAATTATGGTTTTTTTAATGTATTGTCATTTGTAATATAGAATGCTATAAATACAACAAAATTATTAGAAAATATATTTTGAGAAATAGGAAAATGTGTAGTAAACTCTAATGAAATTGAACCAAAACGGCTAAAACTCTACACAAAATGGTAATGCAGCCATCCTATTTTTCTTCGTGCACACGTTATAGAATACAATGATGAATGAAATGAAACAAAATCTAAGAAAATTCGTGAGAAGCAAAGAAGTTATAGATGAAAATATACGTATATATGCATTTTTCCCATAAATTTACAACTTAATTTTTCTAAAAATACCAGTAAATGAAAAAGTATTTCACCAACACTAAAACTTTCGTTCATCTCATTGCCCATATTATTTAAAACACACGCTTAAATTTTATTCTAAATACCTCTATTAGTGTTTGAGATATCATGCTAACGGTGGAGAATTTTTGTGAAAATTAAAGTTTTGAAATCAGCGTTTTAAACGCAGTCGGATACCTTAAATGAACGGGATAACTTACGCAAAATTGCCTTACATCATTTATGACCAACCGATATGAACAGCGATACGATCAGTAACAACATATTCATTTCTGTACAATATGAACCACCATCGAAATGTGGACAGTGTAACTGCATTAATTCTGTACTCTCCAGACCAAGGAGAACCCAGTTAGTTATTCATAACTTTTCATCCTCACACCAGAGGGAATGGCTTGAGTAGTATGTTTGTAATCACCAGCGAAGAAATAGTAAAAACAAAGAATTGCAACTGTTTCTTTTCACAATATAAAACCTGGACTCTAATCCAGATTAAAATGTTAATATCAGAAAATATGCAACAAGACATCTGAGTTTAAAGAATTCTTAGGTTTTATTTATTTAAATGGAATTGTCTTTTGCAACGCACAAAATAGGAAAGTGTATTAACGTAATATTTAATTTTAATATTATGAATAAATATAGCTATTCATAGCACTTAAATATAATAGTATATAAATTCACTTCATTTATTTGTTTATTCTTTGTCGCGTTTTCAAAGTATGAATTACTTTATAAATAGACTGAAAAAAATATTGGTTTTTATTGCTTTTCAAATTCTATTATTCACTCTATCGAGAATGAACACGAAGAGAATGCATAGATTAGATATGAATGTAAATAGTCCGCTACTTAAAGTTATTTGAAAAGAAAATACATGTCTCCTTTTTCTGCCAAAGATAATTATCTATTGATAGTAGTTCTCCTTATGATTAGCAAGCATCTAATTCTAAGACAGTAAAAACGCTCGCACAAACATAATCAGAAATGCTTAGAAATTTTCACCAAGTACAGTTTCAATGCTACACATTCTACAAAAAAATAAATTTTCGTATTTAATGTGTATTTAAAAAATTTCGAAGCATTCCAAAATATATTTTCACTATTTAGTACCCGGCGCGTTGCTACAGCAGATGAAAGAATCATGGAAATATAGTTTGGAATATCAAATAATTATATTGTTTAATTAAAAATGATATTTCTTTCTTTTTTTTATTTTAGATAATTGTAGTATGCCTATAATCATCCCGTAGATGTAAGCAATTAGCTGGCCCAGTTTTATCGCCATCGGATGAACGGTTCAGGAAGGCATAAGAGACATACAGACAAACATTCACTTATATCTATAGATATCTTCTATACTTATAATAAAGCTCAATGTGTGTGTGTGTGTGCGTGTGTGTGTGTATGTGTGTGTTGGCGCTCTACTGGTCAGACGGTTGGACCTACAGCTACCAAATTTGGTACATGTATACCTTGGAGGTTCGGAATGTGCACCTCGGAGCCCTTTTTTTTTAATTTTTAATTAGAATTTGAATTAATTAAAATTTAAGCAAAATTTCGACGTTTTTCAGCTATAACTTCCGAAAATATTATCGCACAAACATGATTTTAACATCAGTTCAAAGATAAAAAAATTAGCTTTCTGATGGTATTAGAGTTTTAATGTATAACTTAAGCCTCTATTTTTAATGAATTTTTAAAGAAATATTTTAACCATTTTTTTTGAGCACGTGACTGGATAAAATAAAAGAAAACAATGACGGAAATTCAAATAATAAAAAAAAACTATCATTGTAAATCAAGTCTAAAGAAATGATACTTTTAGCACGTGACTGGATAAAATAAAAAAAAAAACATAAAATGTGATATTTTCTAAAAAAATAAATAACCGTTTGCAGTATCTAAATCATTTATTCAACAAATATTCTTTATTTATGGTAAACCTGATTGAATTTAGACAGGATATGCATTGAGATCCCGACTTAATGGCATATTTATGTAATCGTTTGCAATATCTGTAACATTAATTCAATAATTTTTTTTCTATTATAAAATGTGATAGTTTCTAAAAAAATAAATGCAAAGCCAAGGTTTCTATAATCGTTTGCAACATCTATATCATTCATTCAAGGATTTTTTTTTTTTCTCCTTTTTCGCTTTCTTTAAAAAAACACATTTAATATTGAAGCATCACGGAAAAAACATTTTTAATTTCAGGTTAATCAATGCCCGGAATTGCTTCAAGGCTAATGTATATGTGACTTAATTAAAAATTATACAACGCATTATTCATGGCGAACCAACTGGTAGCCAAAGGCGGCTAGTAAACAATATAAAAGGAAACGAAACTAATTATTGAAACATAACCAAAAACTATTTCGGATTCAAACAAGATTAAAATTTTAAAATTAAAAAAAAAACTATCATTGTATTTAGTGAGCGCAAATGCAGCTACTACTAAAATACAGATGAATCACATAAGCAAAATTTGAGAAAACGAAATTAATAACGGAAACGGAACTAAAAATAGTTAATAACATATTTAGTTTCGGTTTCTGAAATAATTTAATTTTTTATAAATTTTAATGCTTTTATGGTTGATTATATATATATATATATATATATATATATATATAAACTTTAGTAATTGCTTACGTAAGTTTTTCGTGCATATACATACAAGTTCATTTCTAGCTTTCGCATTTCTCTCTAATTACCAGCATAAGCCGACGAAGGTTAATACACGAGCATTAAATCCTTTCAACTCAACTTTCTTTAAAAAGTTGGCAGTTCCTTTCGTCCAATTAGGGTTAAGTTAAAGAACATGTGGGTCAAGGCGACAATGGAAAGGCGGCTATGACCCCGCCATGACCAAAGACAATTCATTCGGGACAATTGCAGCTGAATTTGTGTAATGATTAGATAATGATGACTTCATTACACGTTGAGACGTGGTTCAAAAATAGACGTCTTAGAAGCATGTCTGTACGTTCATTGCCCAGCTAACAATCACCCGATCATAGGGGTAATTAAATTACAATTTTCTTAAATTGTTTACATTATGACGCAGAAAGGAATGCATTCTGGGTGAATGTTCGTAGTAAAATGCGTTTCTTAAAAATCTTTTTTGGAGATACAAAATATATATGAAATATACGGAGAAATCAAATTCATCAAACTTTCTTAGACACTGATGGTAACCTGCAAATTGAACATCTATGCAAATAAAAACGAATGTTTGCCGTACCTCTCATCCGATTCCGATAACACTTAGATCACTTATTACTTGAAGTTACGGGATGGTTATAGGGACAATAAAATTATCTAAAGAATAAAAATATTTTCAGATCTACTTACCTCATCTATTAACCGTGGGTTAACCGCCAAATAACTCGCCAAGGAGACGCAACAGATTCATTAAAGATGCTAAAATTCAAGTTTCACGTTAATATTTCGGAGCTATTGTACGTATATGCAAAGGTAGTCTTTCTCTGAGGTAATATTTTATTAGAGAGCGTGCAAGAAAGTTTTAGAGGAACCACTAATATAGGTTTGAAATGTTAACTAACAAAAAATTAAGCTTTTTTCGTATTTTTTCCAAAAATATTATAGTACAAATAGTTTTGCACCATTTTGAATTTTCAAAAAAATTATCTTTTTAACTATATCAACGATTTTATGGTTTAAATTTATTTTCTATGTTTAATCCATTTTTAAAGAAAATATTTTAATCATATTTTTTAACATTAAACTTGAGAATTCTGAACGAATATGAAACGAATCACGAGATACAAAATATAGTTTCTTTCATTACCGTTCTGAAGGAACAACAACCATTACAATTCTAAAATAATGCACAAATCTAATTCATAAAAGTAAATATTTGTTTTTAGAATAGCATAATAAAAACAGAACCAATACTATTTACGCTCGCCTTTATGTATCCTACAATTTCAATGAATGAATTCATTACCGACAAGAAAATAAATATCATTCTTCATTAAACAAGATCACTATTTCAAATTCCAAACGATATTTGCAACAGATATTGTTTCTTCTGCGGTTTTATTGTTTTAATATAAACTCTATGTTTCATTTAAGTTAGACATTATAAACAAAATATAAAAGTAAATCGTAGGCCTAATTATTAAGGAAATAGATTCAAAGGGATTTTATTTTACATCGATAAATGATAACACAAATATGAAAAGGTAACCCAGATAGGAGTCAAAATTTAACAACCGAACCGAATTTTATAAACTTTTGATACCGGACTTACTGATAATATGTAATCCGAAAACATTATTGTGTTAAAAATAAATAAATTATTTTGAAAAAAAAAATATGTGACAGAAAAAGCATAGTTGATAAAAGAATCAAAATTTTACTAAATTGACATCATGGCCGGAAGAAATATATTATGGATTTCCACGTTGTAAGAAAAGAAACACACTAAAGATTGGTAAGAGCCAGCTTGACAGTTTTTATTATTTGTTTTCCTATAATGCGAAATTTAATTGATAATACATCTTAACAGCGCTACGTTACGCGTTCATAAAAAAAAAACATACAATCACTCGTTTCTGTGTAAAGAAAAAATACACCTGTTCAGATCCGTTTCAGATTGTTGAATTTCCGATTTCTCAAGGACAAGAAATAAAAATAAAGATAGAGGTCAGAGCCCTTTCTCCCCTATGAAAATGATAAAACATTTTTTTCCATTTAAAGGCGAATTATTAAGTAAAGTAATACTAAATCTATATAAATAAAAATGAATGTTTGTTCTGTGTGTCTCTTATGCGCTGCCGATAAAACTTCGACAACAAATTGCTTGCTCTTTCGCGAAGGTTATAGGCATAATACAAACATCTAAAGTATAAAAAATATAAAGGCCGCGGTAGCCTAGTTGGTAAGAGCGTCAGTCTCGTAACCGAAAGATAATGAGTTCTGTCCTCGTCTAGGCCAAAGACCGCCATGTTGGCTAATGGCGGAGCACGTTAAACATGTCGTGACTGCAAAGTACTCCAAGTTCCCATAACAAATTATAGCTCTGGGGGTACTGTATCGGGGATGAGTCGGTCTCTGATTTGGATCTCAATATTGACTTGCAAATGGATGAATGAGTGTATGAATAAGTTCGACCGCCTCCTCAAAAGGGTTGTGTGTTCGAGCAAAGTTGTCCTTTTACCTGAACGGTGCTCGTGAACAACGAAAGAAGCACTTTTCTGCCTTCATTCGAAAGAGCTCCGCTCATTCGGGCTTGGTATGACCGAGTGGCATTAGCCTCACCACCATAAAAAATATTTATTATCTATTTACCGCATCTATTACACAATCATTAACTGCCAAAAAGACAACAGATTCACTAAAATTTTATTGAATATTTAGTTAAAATTTCATACCTAAAGGATTGATTCCCCTAAAACTTTCTCGCACACTCTCTAATATAAAACAAATTGCTCGCACTTACGCGAAGGTATAGGCATAATACAAACATCTAAAGTATAAAAAATATATTCAGATCTATTTACCGCATCTATTAAACATAAAATAACCGCCAATAACTCGCCAAGGAGACACAACAGATTCAGTAAAGGTGCTAAAGTGAAGCTAGACGCTAATATTTCAGGGCTATTGTACGTAAATGCCATGTAAGTATTTCTCTGAGGTAGTTTAGTCGCCCTTTTGAACCACGGTCAGATGACGAGGACGACACCTGAAGTGGCACCCCCTCTCCACACCACGCCACACCAGCGGGAGGACGTTAGGCCTGACAGATTTAACGTGCAAGAGACCCTCTTATACGACGGTTCTTCGGTGGAATCGAGTCCCGAACCCGAAACTCGCCGGTTCCGATGCCGAGACCTTACCACCAGGCCACCGCGGCCCTATTTCTTTGAGGTAATAGCTTTAATAGAGACTACTTTTGAAGCGTTTTTTCATCATTTCGTGAATTTCCATTAATTCGAATAAAGAATTTAGTGTATTTGAGAAACGCTCTTAAAAAGTGATAAAAAGATTTAGTTGTGACAGCAGTACTATTTTGTCATTTTGTTTTTTATTTTGAGCATCTTTTGTTCTTTAGAATCGGAAATCTGAGATATAAATCCATATTTCTATTTTAAGTCTAGAATACTTATTAAAGCATTTTAACCAACCAAATAACAAAAATTTCCTTCTTTTATTCTTAGAATTCGAGAAAAAGAAAAAAAATTGACGCACAAGGAAATGGATTTGAAAGGAAATATTTCCTCAAAAAAATGTATATTTGGAAAATAACACGGATTTACCAACTGTAACACATGCATTTTTATTGTATTTCCTTGTGTAAAAACAGAAAACAGAAAAATAATTGGCTTTCGAGCATTCAGTGGATGCGTAGATGAAAAATAAAAAATAAACGAAGGATTTCAAAGTTATATTCAATGAATAGACCACAAAAGAAACGGCAATATTCATAAATACTTAGCATTAAGGTATCCGACTACGTTCGAAGGAAATTTTTTGAAAAATTGGGAGTTTTTAAAAATTATTTAAAACTAAGCTTTTTTGATTGCCAGTTGTCAGATTGTAGATTGTATCGTCAATTATAATATAAAATACTATAAAAACAAAAACTTTATTCGAAAATATAATATATTTTGTGAAATAGAAAAATTGGTACTAAATTTTAATAAAATTTAACCAAAACGATTAAAACTCTACACAAATGAATCAATCCTTTTTCTCTTTGTTCACAGGTTATACAACATGATGATGAACGAAATGAACCAAAAGCTAAGAAAAATGTTGAGATGCAACGAAGTTATGGATAAAAATATGCACATGTATACATTTTTTTCCATCAATTCACAATTTTATTTTTCTAAAAACGTCTATAAATGACAATATATTTCACCAACAATAAAACTTTTGGTTCCTTTCTTTGCCCATTTTATTTAAAACACACGCTGACAGTTTTATGTGAATACCTCTATTAGTTTTTCACATATCATGTGAACGGAGGAGAATTTCTATGAGAATTGAAGTTTTGAGAAAATGGAAGTGAAAGGCAAATTTCAGACAAATATGGGATGATAGGTCAGGCCTTCCTTTAGCTAGAAAAGATAAAGTGTTTTAGGAACTACAAGAAATAACAACTAAAATATAAATTCGGCAATGGGGTCGATAGCCAGTGTTTTTAACGTGGTCGGGTACCTTAATCCCGTTTCACGCTATGAAAGTAGTTTTAAAATTATTTAAATTTAATTCAAATCTAGAATCAATGAAGGATGGCTGTTATAATACTTGCTTACATTCATGTTTAGATGTTTAGTTAAATTAACGTTCCGTTTTGAAGCAACACTATGGCTATTTGGGGACGCACCTGGTCATTTTGAACCACGGTCAGGCGACGAGGACGACACCTGAGCTGAGACCCCCTTTCCAGACTTCCACACCACACCAGCTTGAGGCCATTCAGCCGCAACGAATTCAACGTACATCAAACCCGATAACATGGCGATTCTTCGGTGGAATCGGGCTTCGAGCCTGCAACCCTCCCGTTCCGAAGCCGAGACCTTACTACTAGACCACCGGAACCCATTCATGTTAAGAGGGTCGATAACTTCTATCGACCTATTTCATAAAAATAATTATCATGAAGAAAAAAGACAGTGTTTGAATTCTTCTTTTCCTTGATTCAATTAGTACGGCGCGATTTTTCAATAAAGATTCTATACTTTAAAAAAAGCTGGCGTCCTGGCATAGGGGTAGCGTGCCTTCCCCATGACCTGGGTGTCCAGGGTTCGAGTCCAGATTTGGGATGGTTGTTATTCTGTGTTCTATCTGTGAGTAGTGTGAATGTGCCCCCCCCCCATAAAAGGGAGTGGTGCAAGCGAATGTGGAGCATGAAGTAGTTAAGTCGTACTCTTGGCCCTTAGTTGGCGCTACTTAATAAACAAGAGAAGCTAATTTAGTCTTAAATCAGTGACAGCTTTCTGTCAGCGGGCGTGTAAAGTGTCATAAGTAATAACAGCATATATATATATATATATATATATATATATGAAACAATAGCATTCAATGCACAGAAATCACCGGTATTACTTATCAAACGATAAAAATCAAATGTAAGCAAACCGTTACACAAATTTCAGATCGAACATTTTCACAGCTACACTAAAATCAGCGCTGCACTTTCCTAATTAATAGAATTGCAAAACTTTATTAGACACTAGTTATTAATACCAGAAGATCTAATAAGTCAAAAGGAAGAAAATATAAGTCCATAAATATGTTTCAAAACAGAAAGTTTAATCGAGAGCAAAGATACGCTTAGTCATCGCTTAAGGTATCCGACTACATTTAAAACACTGTTTATCGACCACATCGGCGATATTTTTTCATTTCTTTCTTTCTTTTGTTAGTTCAGACTTTCCTCTTTCCAAAACAGTTCATCATTTCTAACAAATGGAAGGCATGACCTATCAATCAAGGGGTTTTAAGCAAAAAATATTTCTCAGCTAAAATTTGTCTTCAATTATCTCAAAACTTTAATTTTCATCAAAATTCTCCACCGTTCACATGTTATCTCAAGAACTTATAGAGGTATTGACATAAACATTTCAGAGTGTGTTTTAAATGATATGGATAATGAAATGAACCAAAAGGTTTATTGTGGGTGAAACACTTTTTCATTTATAGGTGTTTTAAGAATAATTAGATTGTGAATTGATGGAAAAAAGGCATATACACGCATATTTTTACTCATAACTTCTTCGCACCTCCAGATTTTTTTTATATTTTTATTTATTTCATTCATCATTATGATCTATAACTTGTGTACAAAGAAAAATAGAATTGCTGCATTGCCATTTTGTGTACAGTGTCAACCGTTTTAGCTAAATTCCATTACAATTTACTACACATTTTCCTATTTCTCAAAATATTTTTTGTTTTCAAATATGTTTTTTGTATTTATAGTATTTTGTATTATAAATGACAATACATCTAAAAACCATGGTTTTAAATAGTTTTAAAAAAATCCAATCTTTCAAAAAATTTCCTTCAAACGTAGTCGGATACCTTAATTGGTAATCGGCATGGCTTGCTCATAGAAATTGCGACTCGTATCTTCCAAAACAATTATCTTGCAATAAATGATCTCGAGTTACATTAAGATCCAAAAATCATCTTTTTAACGATACTTCCATCTCTGCACAATTTCATCCATGATTTTAATTTTTTTTTAAATTCAATTCAGAGCAAAATAAAGTAACCAGATTTAAGTTAAAAGCTCTTAAATATTCTATTAACATAATATATAAATCATTTGCAAGAAATAAAATTAGAGGATTTAAATATATATAAGAAAAATATTTTCATTCGACATTTGATAACTCACGCAACTTTAAGATTTCTTTTTCAGACTTTTAAGGCTTCCCAGATTAATTTTTTATTGTTATTATTGACAAAAAGGATTCGAAAGGATAGAAGTGTTGGCGAGTTCTTTGAAGAACGTGACCAGGCTCATTTTTTTCAGATCAAGTCGGATATTTAAGCCACGCCCACTGACGCTCACAAAAAGATCTTTTTTTTCTTTCTTTAATCTAGATGAATGCAAGAAAAACACGACAATCTCTTTTGAGAAAACTTATAAGGCACAACTTCTTTGTATCCAAAGGGAAAAAATAGCTGTATAAAACGAACATACGAATGAAATGAAATTTCATGTTTATTTCTTTTAAATAAGTTTTAATAATAGAGACATGTTAAGGTATCCGAGTACATTCGAAGGAAATTTTTTGAAAAATTCGATTTTTTAAAAACTAATAAAAACTATGGTTTTTACATGAGTTGTCAATTATAATACAAAATAATATAAATGCAACAAAACTATTTGAAAATATAATACATTTTGAGAAATAGGAAAATGTGTAGTAGATTTTAATGAAATTTAAACAAAACGGTTGACACTCTGTACAAAATTGTATTGCAGCAATGCTATTTCTCTTTGTACATAAGTTATGGAATATAATGATGAATGAAATGAACCAAATTTCAGAAAATGTTGCGATGCAAAGAAGCTGTGGGTAAAAATATATGCATATGTATGCATTTTTTGCCATATATTCACAACATAATTTTTTTAAAAACACCTATAAATGAAAAAAACTTTTCACCAACAATGAAATTTTTGGTTCATTTCCATGCCCATATTTCTTAAAACACACGCTGAAATTTTTATGTAAATATCACTATTAGTTTTTGAGATAAAATGTTAACGATGGAGAGTTTTCATGAAAATTAAACTTGAAGACAAATTTTAGCTGAAAATATGTGTTTTGCTTAAAATTCTCCTGCGAGATAGATCAGACTACCCTTTTCCTAGAACAGATAAACTGTTTTTGAAAGAGGAGAGTCTTAACTACAAGAATTCGCAATTTTTAAAAAAAAATCGCCAATGTGATCGATAACCAGTATTTTTAACGTAGTCGGATACCTTAATTATTTTTTTAAAAAAACGCAATAACGTAGTAAGTTTTACTTTCTAATGTACGTTAAAAAGAAAGTATTGTATTTATAAATCAAAATTCAAGATTGGAACAAGTTTTAATGCTTTAAAAAAAATTGGAATTAGGTTTGTAAGCAAAAACAAATATTAAAATTTTTCTTTTAAACAGAAATGAAATTCTTATGAAGTATTCTGCAGGAAATTTGTGAATTTCTATCAAATTTGGGACAAAATTTATACACAAATTCGGCTGCCCGAGTACAAATCAATACGATTGCAACAGAAAGTAAAGAGCTAGATTAATAAAATTTAGCTCATAGATCTAAATTAATACTAAATTTTAAATCAAATCCATCTAATGGTAGACTGTACTTTGTCTGTATTTTCAAATGTTTAAAAATAAGATAGTTAAAAATACACCGATTTAAATAAAATTTGATGAGTGGCTTTTTTTTTCTCTAAAATTGTAGCTCTACATTAAATTTTTATTGCAATCGGTAGGAAACAAGATATTCGTATCTATATTTATTATAATACTATAATGTGCATGAGTGCGTGGTGCATAATAAACGCATATTATATATATATATATATACACACACTGAAGTGACAAAAGTCATGGGATAGCAATATGCAAATATACAGATGGCAGTAGTATCGCAGCGAAAAAGTATAAATGCGCAGTTCGTTTTCCAAAGCTTTCATTTGTGTTCAAGTTATTCATGTGAACAGGTTTTTCATGATTTATGGCGGCACGACGAGAATTAACAGACTTTGAACGTGGAATGTTAGTTGAAGCTAGACGCATGGGTCATTCCATTGCGGATATCGTTAGTGAATTCAACATTCCGAGATCCACAGTATCAAGAGTATGAAATTTCAGGCATCACATCCCATCATGGACAGCACAGTGGGCGACCACCTGCATTAAAGGACTGAGACCGCCGACGTCTGTGTAGAATGGTCAATGTTAATAGACACGCAACACTTCGTCAAATAACTGCAGGAATCAATGTGGGACGTACGAGGGACGCGTCCGATAGGACTGTGCGGCGAAATTTGTCTTCCTTGGGCTATGACAGCAGAAGACCGACTCGAGTGCCTTTACTGACAGCACGACATCGCCTGCAGCGACTCATCTGGGCTCGTGAGCATATCGACTGGTCCCTAGACGAGTGGGAAACCATGGCGTGGTCAAATGAGTCAGGATTTCAGTTGTTACGAGCTGATGGTAGAGTTCGAGTGTGGCGCAGACCCCACGAAGCCATGTATCCAAACTGTCAGCAAGGCACTGTTTAAGCTGGTGGTGGCTGCATAATGGTGTGGGCTGTTTTTACATGGCATGGACTCGGTCCTCTGGTGCAACTGAACCGATCATTGACTGGAAATGGTTATGTTCAGCTGCTTGCAGATCACTTGCAACCATTCATGGACTTCACGTACCCACACAACGATGGGATTTTTATGGATAACAATGCGCCATGCCACCGGGCTAGAACTGTTCGCGATTGGTTTGAAGAACATTCCGGACAATTCCAGCGCATGATCTGGCGACCTAGATCGCCCAATATGAATCCCATCGAGCATTTATGTGACATCATCGAAAGGTCCGTTCGTGCCCAAACTCCTGCACCATCCTCACTTTCACAATTATGGACGTCTATACAGACAGCATGGCTCAATATTCCTGCAGAGAACTTCCAACGACTTGTGGACTCCATGACACGTCGAGTTGTTGCACTTCGCCGGGCAAAAGGAGGACTGACACGATATTAACAGTCATCCCATGACTTTTGTCCCTTCAGTGTGTGTATATATATATATATATATATATATATATATATATATATATATATAT
>JAPMOQ010004393.1:488938-534082 GCA_026543055.1 Argiope trifasciata
ATAATTGTTACAAAATTTAAGTATGAAATACACCCACAAAAAATTTGTACATGTTTATTTATTTATTTTATTACATTTTCCTTTTGTAAAGCACGTGTCCCATCACTTTTGTGAGACACTGTATATATATATATATATATAGTTTTTTTTTCTTTTCTTAAACATTTCTTTAATTATTTGTACCTTTTTAATTTTTCTATTTATCTTTTAATTGTTTACCCCTTCTTTAATTATATTCTGGCTGATTTAATAATTGCCTTTTTATTATAAGCATTTCAAAAAAAATCTCATTTTCTTACGTTATGTTTTCATACTCTTATGTTAAAAAATTCTTCCAATATAAAATTTCAACGTCTCTCTTGATTTCTAACAACTAAGAAGCAGGGGTTTTTTTTCTTCATGTTTGTGAATAAAGCTCTGCATAAAAATGAAATAAGTATGGCATCATAAACTTCGTGTTTTTTTCATACATTTTATGTTGAACTATAGCCAGTATTAATGAGCAGAGGTCTGAAACTTTCATTATGCTGATTTGATTCCTCGTTTTTTTATTCAATGAAACAGTTGGAGATTATTCACAATATTTTATTTTAGTAGTTCTTTTTTATTTTGTAACTGAGAATGCATTTTTTATAATATTTGTCTCGATTCGTTTTCAATGATTAGTTTTAATTTCAATGCTCGTGATTTTTTTTCGTTTACAGAATGTTTGGCCTTTACTTTTACTGTTTCTATATATTTTGCTTAAAAATAAAATATAGATTACTTCTTAAACCCTCCGCTAATGTGCATGAGATTTTCGACTAAAACTTTCATTATTTACGCCGTGATAATTATTAATAGGATAAGGCTAATAGGATTTAAGTTATACCTATGGTCATTTGGTGTATGAGTTTTTGAATAATTCTAGCTAAGAGCAATTAGAGGAGTTTTGTGTTTCTAAGTTGCACAATACTTTACCCCATAACATAAATGAATAACATTATATTTTACATTTTTTTAAACATTGCAGAAAAAAATTCTATGATACTTATTCCAAACATTGATTATTTCACTATACGAAATCGATAATGCAAAGTCTTTTAAATGATACGCTATTGTCTTCATTTTTAAACACTTACATACTGTTTATAAATACGAAATTGAAACCACATTATTATATGCTTTTCATTTGTATGACGGATCATATAATTACAAACAGTTTTAATTCATCTTGATATATCTCATAAATGAATTAAAATAATTAAATGGAAGAAATAACTTCGATAATTTTAATATATTTTATATGCGAAATGACTATATTTATATGTAATATATATATGATATGAGATATGCATATGTAATGTAACAAACATTCTTGTAATTGTTTAGCGAGAGATATATTCTATTGGGTTTAAAAATTAAAAAAATTAGTTAGATTTAGATTGGTTGCCTTCTAAATTGATCAACAAAAGTAACGTGAAAATTAAGATATAAACTTGTTTACGATTTTTTATTTTTTCCTTGCTTAAAATATTTTTTCAACCGTTGAGCACTTAAAAGACCAAGTGTTCTCAAAAGGTAAGAACATTACTTTCAGAGAATCTTAACCATTTTTAAGAGCAGTCATTACTAAGTCGGTATATAAAAAAACATTGAACTTTCAACTATTATAACGCTTTTTTTCTAAGATTCTTATTTTTTTTAATCATTTCCAAAACACCAATTTATTATTCACGAGTATAAAAATAATCAAAATATAAGCATAACAATCAAAACTTCTAGATCAAGAGCTTTTGAATTAAAATGAGCCAAACACCACAATCAAGAAAAAAGGAATTAATCTAAAAGAAAACCTCTTTACAAAGAAAACTAATCTTTCTATAAGACAAATTAATTCTTTCATTCAAATAAGTACAACGCTTAAAACGCGCACTCATCTATAAATATCCCAGAAGAATTTTAATTAAATAATTTTAGCAGCTTGAAAATAAAAAAGGCACTCTTTCATTCGCCGTCGTTGTCAAAGAGATATTGTCAACAACTTGAACGCGTGCTCAAAACCCAACGAAAAACCGGCGCTATGAAAGAAATTGACACGTGGTTTCATCGCCAAGGAGAATATAATCACTTACCTTCCATATCAGTGTGAAGCCCTTTTTTTTGTCGACTACATAATAAACGGCGTGAGTTGACAATTTAATACCCATAACGCGAGCTAAAGCATAAAAAAAAGAGCAAAATTGCTCTCGCCCGTTTTAAAGCGGAACCAATTGAAAAAGGATCGCTTTTTCTGTGGAGTTAGAGGATGTTGACAACTGTGGTAACCCTTGATGCAAGGCGGACAAAATCGATTAATTTATCGCCGGAATGAATAATAAAAAAATGTATTATCGTTTTGTTGAGTTTATTAGTTGCTAAGTGAAAAGTATATCTATCTGTTCTATCTTCTGAAGCAAGGTCGAGTTATTTGACAGAGTGTTGTTCTATTCGCTTTGGAACGTTGCGATAGTCGAAATGGTAAATTCAATCATTTCTCATGCGTTTTTGCTTAATTCTGTCATCCTTTTACTTAAAAAATTAAATGTAATTTCGGTAGAGCAGCAAAAATAATTGTTAAAGAGCATTAAATAGATAAATAAAGCACATTATATTCATTTTATAAAGTACATTATATTCATTTTATAAAGTGCATTATATTCATTTTATAAAGCACATTTTTTAAGTTTCACGTTTTATTCTCTAAAATAGTATATTTATATTATAGAGACATGTGTAACAAAAAGGACTGTAATTCAAAATTTATTGATTAAATTGTAGAAATATATTAAATAAAAGATATAATTAATAAGAATATGATTAAATGTAAGAATAATTTGTAGAAATTCTTAAAAATAATATGGATAGGATTAAGACATAGGGATAAATTGTAGAGATTCAAAAAAATAATGGGGATAGGATTAAACATTGGGATACATTGTAGAGATTCAAAAAAATAATAATAGGGATAGGATTAAACATTGGGATAATTTGTAGAGATTCATAAAAATAATGGGGATAGGATTAAACATAGGGATAAATTGTAGAGATTCGCAAATACCGTAGGAAATATTCGGATGGAAATTATGCCATCAGTTATTGAAAATAATTATATTCCCTTATTGTATTTCGTATAATTGTTTATTTGAGACAAAATAACTAACTAATCAACAAAAAAATGGAGGTTGTTGAAATTATAAAGACTGAAATTTTTCCAAAACAGTCTGGAATGCAACTTCCATCTGGAAAATGACAATTTAAAATGTATAAGTAATAACATTTTAGCATTACATCCGGAAAAATTATTTAAAAAAATAGTGATAGTGTATGTATTCTAAATGTCTAATGCTTTGACTTAACAATGAGTCGAATTTATTTTACAACAAATTTTAAGTTCATCGTCATTTGAATTCATTATGTAGGGAATATTCTTTAGAAAAAACAGATTAATCAGTATTAATTTTCGACTTTTAGCATCCGAATAGTTTGGTACGTATTTTTTTAATTTCGATCCAGCCCATTCTATGTAATAGGCATGACAGAAATTAGGATTTTACTATTGAACAATTTATAAAATTATCCTTTTTGAGAAACAAATAGAAATAAATAGCCATTGTTTTAACTTAGACAATATATATTTATCTTATTCATAATTTTATTCGAACTGAAAAAAGTATATTTTTACATAATAAATTTGTAAATTCGTTATTTGAATCCATAAATATAATCGCATATTATCGACTAATTCCTGTAGAATTGCATATTTATATATGAATTTTAACGTCCGCTGAGATAAGAAAAGACGTATTCACTTCCGCTTAAGCCTGCCGTATGAATTAGGCGGGAACGGAACTCCAATCTTAGCAGTAGTATTAGGCTCGGTCATTCATAATAATCTTTAAGATAACGTACAGAAAAAAGTAAATGACCCTTCTTACTTAGTTAATACAAAAGTATATTTCATCCTGTGATTCGTATTTATTTAGTTAACACATTCACTCATTTTTTGGAATAGTAAACTCCTTATTCGCGCTTCCTTCATTCGCGTTTTCATTATTAGCGGATTAAAAAAATGCGACCCAATAATATATTCGCAGCTAAAAATTTCCTAATTCGCGTATCTAATAAGTGCATACATAATAATAAAAGGATTCCAATCTGTAACCAACCCAATGTCCTTTGTAAATGCCGTCAAATGGATTCATAAAAAAAGCAAAATAGATCTTATTACAACTTTGCCTGAAGTATATTGTTAAATGCAAAATACAAACATAGCCGGAATCGGGAATGGAATAGGACGAGATGAGTTCGAACAGATATGAAGATCTGACTGAAACCGACTCGGAGGAAATGTTAAATTCACAGCCCATTGAAGATGAGGCTTCAACAAGCACTGGAAACGTGACATTTAAGTTGAAAAATCTTAGTGAATGGCAAAGCTTTGCGATTTCTTTATGAACATTGATCCGTCTGTGGAACGAAGTCTTATTTATAAGAGGCAAATTGCTATTGCGACTGCTGCGTATCAGTCTGAATTGAAGGAGCTTTTGAAAACTGCCAAGCAAGAGAAAATGACAAAATTCTTCAAACCATTGCCTAAGCCTTAAGATAATGAATCAAAATGTTCACAAACTTCAATTAAATTGATTTTTTTTTTATTTTGTCACCTAGGAACGTATCCTCTATAATCGCGTATAAATTACCATTCCGTATTCACGATTTCTGTATTCGCGGCATGTTTATGGAACATATACCCCGCGAATAAAGATCTTTTACTGTATAGGTAATAAGAATTAACAGACAAGAGTCTAGAGTTTCTTGAGATTCTATACTTACTACTCTATCAATGGGACAGAGATAGCAAAATTTTCACTGCTTTTTGGTTTTACTTGCAATGGCTAAAAAAACCTCATCCCCTTTTTGGTTTATTTGTCTTCTTAACCAAAAGAAATAGACCTTGCTTCTTAATTTCCTGAAATCTTTCCAATCGGTAGGAACGGATTCTTGAGATTTTGTGCATACTACTCAATCAATGGGACAAAGACAGCAAAATTTTCACTGCTTTTTGGTTTAGCTTGCAATGGTTAAAAATTATTCCCTCTTTGGTGAATTTATGTTCTTAACCAAAAGAAACAGGCCTTGCTTCTTCATTTCCTGAGATCTCTCCAATTGGTAGGAAAGGATTCTTGAGATTCTATGTTTCCTACTCCATCAATGGGACAGAGACAGCAAAATGTTCACTGCTTGTTGATTTTGCTTGCAATGGCTAAAATATTAACCCTTTTTTGCTGTATTTGTGTTCTTAAACAAAAGAAACAGACCTTGCTTCTTCATTTTCTGAGATCGCTCCAATTGGTAGGAACGAATTCAGTAACCTTGACTGACCTTAAACACTGTTAAATATTGCAGTAAAATTTGGGAGTGTTAGACGTAAATAAGAATTCTAAGAAATAAATGTCTTTAAAATTATATATAAATAATTTTAATTCAGTAATTATACGAGAAACTCAACCATATTGCTCATATTGTGATATTTAATCGAAAAATAATTAATTTTAAAAATAAAAAATTACAGAATAGGTCGAAAGTTGAGGAGAATTCAATATGTAATTTTTTACAACTACTATTCAAATTTTGAGAGGGTTTCCAAAAGAAGACAAAAATAATCCCACATTCATTTTTTTTTTTCAAATGCTTTATTAGGACTTCTTAAAATTCGTTTAAATTTTGGTGTTCTTGTAAACAACAGAGTCTTCTGTTAAAATAAATGTTCTACCATGTATTGTGAAATAATTTTGCAATTTTTAAAAATATAATTAAACATTTCGCTTGAATGGAAGAAACCGATACAATTGTTTCATTTCAATATACTTAACAGCATTAATTTTAAATTTGAAAATTAAGGTTCGAATCAATATATACTTTTTATACATATTTATTCCTAGTAAACATTACTTTTACATATTCAATCCTGGAAAACAATATAATTACAGGCTAAAAATAATTGGTTATGATTTTTGATTTTCGAAAAAAACAACTATCTGATTTTTTTCCATTTATTGATTCATTGATAAAATCTCCAAGGGCATTATTCTGATAAACGATGAACTTTTGATTTAATTGAGAAGCAAACACGAGTCAACATTTATTCGAGAATATTTTTTTATCATTTCTAGATTTTCAATAACATTATTCGTTGAAGAAATGCGCTTTCTATAATGCCTCATAGAGTCAATTATTTTTCACATATTACCCTACTATATATATCAATAGCATTAAGAAAATAAATATGAATAAAGATTTTATCGATTTCATTTGCACTAATTGTATAATGGTCCAATTTTTTCAATTTTTTTTATTTGGTATTATTTCTTATTTCTGCATTTCAATGAAAATATTCTGTTCAGCAAGCGGGTATGTTTTAACAGAATAGTAGGCAAATGAATAAAATCCTTAAATAAAAACAATTCTTTAGAAAAAAATTAAAATGCCATTTAGGTATATAATTTTGAATAAATTTTTGTAAAAGAAAGCTGCTCTATTTAAAAAAATATATTTATTCTGACCCATAAAATAAAGCGTTAGTTAGAACTGGCGTAATTCTTAAAAAGTAGCTACACATACAACCATTATGATATTTCTGTATTAATTGTGTCATAATTCAAAATTTTCGTTAAAGCAAATTCAATTGTTTCATTAATTACGATTATATATAACTAGCCATTACCCGCCACTCTGTTCGCGTGTATAAGTACGAAAATCTATCAAATAATAACAAATTAAAAAATTAAACCTAACCTAAAAACGATACATTTAAAAGTATAAGCGTATACGAAAAATATATAACATCAATATAATTTTATAACAATAACACACAACAAACGTAAAAACATTTTATTTGCATTGCATACCCGAAATAAAACTAAACAGCAAATCAAGTCCGTATTTCTTTAAAATCAGGTCAAATGCCTTTCATTTATGGATCGAGATTGAGATAGCTACAACAGTATTATACACATAATTTTTAAATTTTTAATTTAAATGAAAATACAGTTGTCAACACGCGCAAACACAGTTGATGTCACGACAATCACGCGCGACCTTTCAACGCCAGTTGGCGTAACGCACATGTCTGACTTTCCTACGCCAGTTGCGGAAATGCAATGCAAATTAGAATTTTTTTAATTCCTTTATTCTGTTTTCTTTTATATTAAAAGAATGAATCCGAAAGATCAATTCATTAACAACATTTGATTTTAAATTCATCAAACACTAAAAAAAATAAACAGAATAATTCGAAATAATCGGTCGAAACTTTTCTAAGACTAACCTCATTCCTATTTTTGGGGAAAAAAAAAAAACTGGAACTTTACTCATCTTTGGTGGGATTTGACCTCAACTTTTTTGGCGAGGAAGTTAGTTTTTAATAGCTAAAAAAAATGAACCACTCCATGAACCGGAATAAAAAGTAGCCTCTGTTCTATTCCCGACTCTAATCTAACTTTGTGCTAAATTTCCTCCCATTCCGGTCAGCCGCTCTGGAGTGATTGAGTAACAAACATCCATCCATCCATCCAAACTCTCAGATTTATAATATTACTATAGATTTATTCATATATTTTGATATCCTGATGTTGCTCTACCGGACACATATTTATATTTGACCGTTTTTGCATGTTGAAGATATTTGAATTCTGAAATATAAGTTTTTATATCCATTCGTGATGTGCGTTGTCCCTTTAAATTTAAAAATAATCGTATATTTTGTAACTGGAAGCGTGAAATTTTTTACTGCACATAGATAAAGGTGTGAAAAATGTTTCACTCACTGACACTTTTTCAGCTATAGGACTCGTATAGAATTATCTACACAATTTATCTCCTCTTATCTTTTTCTTAGTCTTTTCTACAAATTCATACTTCAACTGTTTTCGCATAATTTCCTGCCTTATTTTTTGAAACTTTGCAATTTGAAATGCATCCTAAGTGCAATGTTTAGGGAAATAAACAATTGTCCGTATTTTGGAGGCACCTTTAAAATCAAACTTTATTTTTCTTTCTTGCTTTGGTGTCAAATAATTCACAAAAACATGAACAGATAAATAATTAAACCATGTATCATTTGACATATTAAAACAAAATTAGATTCAGGATTAGAATTTATTAGAAGACATATGTTAAAATGCAATATGTCACTTTTGCTCCAGACACTTTTAAATGAAGCAAAAAGTGGTTTTGGTGATAAGGATAATGGTACAGAAACGTTTTTCGATGAAAGTTCGCATTCATCGATATTGATATGTATGTTCAAACATTATTAATTTTTCTAGTGATAATGTTTTTTTATTAGTTTATATATTATTACATTCACAGAATTTATAGATTGATTTTTATAATAGTTCCTAACCTGTAAGTTTAAAATGCCCCTTAAATCCACGCTATGAAAGTCACACAAGCCGATAAAAAAAGTGCCAATTTTATCCATTGCCAATTTTTTATATTTTTTCATATAATTGTTGAATTTTACATTATATTGCTTTCTATATACCTTTATATGCCGGAAAAATAAATATGAATTAAAAAGTATGAAGTAATAGGTTTTTTGCAAGAATATTATTTATTGTTACATGCAATTTGAGAGGAATATGTATGTTACTTTTACTTTTTTTCGGAGATAAAATATTTAAAAAAATTTTTTAAACAAATTTATATTGTAAGAAAAAAAGTCTGCAGAATATTTTGGCTGATTTCCAATCGAATACTAATCATTAGAAAATTTGATTCGAGTGTAAAGAAAATGCGGTCCAGTAGACCACACCTCCTCAGTGACGTCCTAAATTTTCCCCTCCCCAGTTAAGGGTAAATTAAAAGGTATCTGACTACATTTCGAAGAAAAAATTTTGAAAAATTGGAATTTCTAAAAACAACTTTACTATGTTTTTAAAGTTTACAAGCTTATTATTTTTTAAAAACAAGTTAAAAATACTATGGGTTTTAGATGTATTGTGAATTATATACAAAACATTATAAATGCAATAAAATTATTTGAAAATGTAATATATTTTGAGAAATAGGAAAATTCGCAATAAATTTTGATGAAATTGAATCCAAACCGTTAACGACACTCTAAACAAAATGGTAATGCAGCAAGTCTATTTTTCTTTGAACGCATGTTATAGAATATTATAAAGAATGAAATGAACCAAAATCTAAGAAAAATTTGGGCACGCAAAAAAGTTACGAGTAAAATTGTCTGTAGAATCTGTCACCGGTGCATATGCATTTTTTCATCAATTCACAACTTCATTTTTGTAAAAACACCTATAAATGAAAAAGTATTTCCCCAACAAAAAAAACTTTTGGTTCATTTCAAAACCCATATCATTTAAAATACACGATGACATTTTCATGCAAATACCTCATTTAGTTTTTGAGGCATCATGTTAACGGTAGAGAATTTTTATGCACATTAAAGTTTTGAGAAAATTGTCGTGAAAGAGAAATTTCAGCTGAAAAATATGTCACCCTGGATGATAGGACAGGACTTCCTTTTTCTAAAAAATATAAACTGTTTTGGAAAGAGGAAAGTCTGATTTATAAGGAATAACAATTAAAAAAATAGATTCGCCAATGTGGTCGATAACCAGTGTTTTTAACGTAGTCGGATACCTTAACTAAATATTATTCTTCCAATTCTTCTTAAAATATCAGATTGAGTTACATTCACTAAATGCCAATTCCCAGTGAGCGTTTCCACTTCATAAGCCAGACAGATGTCTTTTAGCTTAGAATGATTAAGCTTCCATTTCACTTGACCTCTTCTTAATTGCTTAGAAAGAAGCGTCAGCCTAAACGCCTCCTGCGACACCGATAACACATGTTCACCTTTATCTCTTTCAGACTCCGGCTGTGCTGATCTCCGGAAAAAAAATTATCTCGTGTCGCAAGCACGGTTGTAGTTACGAAAATATACAGAGGAGGTTTTTATCTCAATGGGAATGGAAATACGTCATCGTGACGTAACGAGCTTCAAAGAGTTAAATCAAAAAATAAAGCTGAGTTAACGTGCGTGCCCTATAATCCAAGTATTCTTCACGTTTTAGTGTCGTGTGGATTTTCTAAATTTAATGTTATCTAAGAATTATGAAATAACATAAAGCTTTCGTCAAAATTTTTAAAAAATGCTGGTTTTCGATACGGCATAGAGACAAATAATGATGATATGAAACAGTGCGATAAAATCTCGCCAAATTTGATTTTGAAATGTATTGCTTTTTCATCAATAAGTTAAATTTGATGGAGAACTATAATTTTAATTACAAAATCATATGCGAAATTTCAATCTTCCGTATTTCAGTAATCATATATATATGTAATGATATTCTTAACATATAATTTAAATCCAAATGAATTTCTAAAGCTTTATCTTAATTTATTCCATAATAACTTCCTTCTAAAATATTCTCTTTTCCGGATAAGATTCCATTCCTCTACTTAATTATTTCAAGAAACGTTTTGTAAAGTGCTTAAATCAGCGATTCTTACGGTGAGAGTGATAAAAATTGCTGACTTAACAAATACTTTTTTATAAAGGTCCCTTTTTTTCCCTTATCATGTGATCGACCTATGTCAGAAATCCCCATGAGAATCTCAATAATATATCGGCAGTATAAACAATTTTTCCCTATCAAGATATGTTACATAAAACGAGGGAAAATTAATTTCTGCCCTTTTCATTCACTTCTGCTTGTCCACGCTGCTTCTATGTATGCGTGCCTGTATATATATATATATATATATATATATATATATATATATATATACAGACGAGAAGGCTATATCTATTCAGAAGCATGAAATTTGTCTTTTGATTGCCATATATTTTTTTATGTTATTTATTATAAGAAATAAAATAAACCTTTTGATTAAACCGAAATCTGTTATTACTCTCACTAGAGAGTAATAATAAATCCTATTTTTTCGCTATTACACAAAAATAAGGGGGGAAAATGGCGTATATTTTTCGCATTTTACGATTTAAACCTTTTTGATTAAATATTATTTCCGAAGCAGAATTGAAGTATCCGACTACGTTCGGAGGAAAAACTTTGAAAAATTGGTTTTTTAAAAAACTATTTATGGTTTTTAGATGTATTTTCAATTACAAAAATTTTAAATACAAAAAAATATTTGTAAACATAACATATTTTGAAAAATGGGAAAATGTGTAGTAAATTTTAACGAAATTTAACCAAAATGGTTAACACTCTACACAAAATTGCAATGCGGCAATCCTATTTTTCTTTCTAAGGTATCGAATGCAATGATCAATGAAATGAACCAAAATCTAAGAAACATTTTGAGATACAAAGAAGTTGTGGGAACACGACTTATTTTTTCGAAAAACACCTATAAATGAAAAAATAGTTCACCAACAATACAACATTTGGTTCATTTCAATGCCCATATTATTTTTAAAAAAAACAGGCTAGAATTTTTATGTAAATGCATCTATTAGTTTTGGGGTAGTAATACTTCTATTATCTTTGGTTAAGATATCCGACGACTACATTCGAAGGAATATTTTTGAAAAAACTGATTTTTTAAAAACCATTTAAAACCATAGATTTTAGGCGTATTGCCAGTTATATAAAATAATATAAATGCAACAAAATTATTTGAAAATATAATATATTTTGAGAAATAGAAACATTTGTATTAAATTTTAATGAAATTTAAAAAAAAACGGTTAACATTTTACACAAAATTGTAATGCAGCCATCCTATTTTTCTTTATACACAAGTTATAGAATACAATGATGAATGAAATGTACAAAAATCTAAGAAAATTACCGAGATGCAAAGAAGTTATGGATAAAATTAAATGTATATATACATTTTTCCATAAATTCCCAGCTTAATTTTTCTAAAAACATCTATAAATGAAAAAGTGTTTCCCCAACAATAAATCTTTGGCTTCATTTCATTGCCCATATCATTTAAAACACAAGCTGAAGTTTTTAATGCGAATACCTCTATTAGGTTTTGAGATATCACGTTAACGGTGGAGAACTTTTGAGAAAATAAATGTTTTAAGAAAATGGAAGAGAAAGACACATTTTAGCTGAAAAATATGCGACCCTGGGTGATAGGTCAGAATAAACAGTTTTGGATAGAGGAAATTCTGAACTGCAAAAAATAAATATTAAAAAAGCATTCGCCAATGTGATCAATAACTAGTATTTTTAACGTAGTCGAAGACCTTAAATATAAACTCATATCAAGTTTACTAATCAAATACCCAAAATAAATTTATAAAAATGAATCGGAGGTTACTAACGGCCAGCTCCTATTTTATTAAATCTGTACGTGCCAAAAAAACTTAACAGTATAAAAAGCAACCAATCACTGAAGAAAGGAAGTTAAATAAACCGAGTTGGATGAATTCACCAATTATAGACTGGAAACCAACTCTTCATCGTACGGGTAGAAAATCTAAATTAAGATGTAATTCGATTCATCAGGTAGTTGTGCTAATATTGCGCCACTGGATCCTAAAATTAACTTCCGGAAATAATTCGTCATCTGTCGAAATAATCGATAGATGTTGAAAGTCAAAGAATTTTTAAATCATTCGATTTATTGATTACTAGCTATCACTCACGACTCTGTTCGCGTGGAAATTTTGATGTATATGTACGAAATATTATCAAATAATGACAAATAAAACAAAATTAAACCTAAAATAAAATCGATACTTTTATAAGTATAAGCATATTTAAAAAATATCTAACATAAATACAATTTAATTTCAGTTTTTTTATTTATTATTATTTTTTATTTAAAAGTACTTTAGAGTGAATACGAAAAATCGGTTAGTTAACAACATTCGATTTTAAATACATCAAACACAAAGATAATAAATAGAATCTTTTTGAAATAATCGATACATTGATAAAAAGTATTTTAGCATTTTTATTATGTATTTATTGTGTGAAAATATGCGAAAGTGTTATCACCGCTTGTGTATTTGTTTTCTATCAAATAGTGTCATCGTACGACTGACATCGAGCAAATATTTCTAAGAAAGTATAATCAATGCTAGAAAAAATTATCCTAATTTTTCATTTTAATTGAAATTAATTAGAAATAAAAAAATAGCACTCTTTTAATTTTTTAGTTAAAACTAGTCTGTAATTTTTTTATTAGAATTAGTCAGTATCAAGTCTAAAATGCTTAAAATATGTTTTTATTGTTGTTTAGTAAATTATTTAAAATTATTTAGGAAATTTGAATTATGATGAAAAATACTGCTTCACGATTTATGCTGGTTAAAATACCTCCACGTTGACAACTGTGCCCTTATTAATAGATTCATTAAATTTCTAAAAATTTGGTGATGGTCTAACGCCACTTGGTCATACCAAGCCCGAATGAGCGAAGCTATTTCGAATTGAGGCAGAGGTGTACGTCTATCATTGTTAACGAGCACCGTTCAGGTGAAAGAATGACTCTTCTCGAACACACACGACACAACCTTTTTAGGGGGCGGTCGAACTCCTTCATCCATCCGCAAGTCAGAATTGAGATCTCAATCAGAGACCGACTCAGTACCCCAGAGGTATATGGGAACTTGGAAGACATTGCAGTCATGACTTATTTAACAAGCCCCCAACTGCCATTAGCCAACATGGCGGTCTTTGTTCAAGACGAGGACAGAACTCGCAACCGAAAATTTGCGAGACCTGATGCTGTACCAACCAGGCAACCACGGCCCTTTCTAAGAATGTAACAGAACAAATGATCCCATTTTATTCGATTATTATTTCTGTAAAATCAAATTCCCCAGAAAAAATTTAAGCTACCCTAATTATATCAATGAGAAAGAATAGAAATATATAATCATTATCCTTGCAATAACTATTCGCTCATTCATTTAATTTTTTTTTCCTTTACAAAATGCACCTTCCCAAATGCACTGTTTTTGGAAGGTGCACATATGTATGATTTAAAAGCACTTATAATACAATACCTTTTCAATCAATAAATCCTATTAATTATTCATTTAACATTTTAATTAAATACATTCAACGTATGTAAAATCATACTCGTTATTATCAACATCATTTTATAAATCATTTAATTCAGCATCGCCAAAAATTTTAAAAAATATATATATCTTTAATCAGTTAAAGTAAAAACTATAATTTTTTTTTCCAATTTTTTAATAAAAAAAATTAAATAACCTTTACAAATTTTCTTTAAAAAAATAATTTGCAAATTCTGAATTCTCAAAGAATTGTTAAATACATTTACAACATTTCTGTTTTCCTCTAGTGTTTTTACTACAATTATTAAAATGCAATTGTTTAACAAAACCAGACAAAAACCAAACATAAGAACCGATTTAAAAACTGTATTCAACTCTGGTATTCTTAGAGATTCAGAAAACGGGTGTAATCTAAAGATCCGATGTATCATAAGAACCGATATAAAAACTGCATTCAACTCTGGTATTCTTAGAGATTCAGAAAACGGGTGTAATCTAAATCTTCCATTCATAGACAGACTTCTTTAACTCTTCACTTCATTAAAATAGCTTCAGTCGTGCTGCCATCTATAAGCATTTATCTAAACTATAAGCTGGTATTGAATGATTCCTCCATCTTTTAGATCAGAGGTTCCCAATCTTTTTTTAACAGGCACCCCTTTTTCTAATGAATATTTCAATATTGCCCCCCTCCCACTATAGATAAATAAGAGCTTAAAAACAATCGTAAGTCGACACTCTCAGTAATATGGAGCCAATTTCTCTTTTTCGTTACCAATGTTGCCTCAGCACTAAATCCACGTTCTGCTAAATATAAAGATAGGAATGCTATCAGAAGCCGTTGAACAATTGACCATAATTCTGAATGCAGTTGCGAAATAGACTCCTGCAGCCAAAATTATTGGTAGCCATTCTTGAATCTAATTTTTAGATCCTCATTTGTCGTCAGTTCTATTAGTTCTTTTAACTGAGTGTTGATATTGGAAAAAAGATCCAAAACCCAGTCTGGTACGTCCATATTTAAATTATCCTGGAATCGTTCCTTGAATTTGTTGTACACAGCATTTGGTAAATCTTCTAACGCCAATTCGTGTCATATAAACAGCCCCCTCATTTTCTCTGGGTCTTTTACCGCCCCCCTGAAAGCTTCAAACGCCCACAAGGGGGCGTTATCGCCCACGTTGGGAACCTATGTTTTAGATCATTAAAATGCATTAATTTCTTTTATCATAAAAGTATACATTTGCGTTCAAAATATCTTGCTATTAACCAGCTATCCACACGTTTATTCATAAAATAATAAAAATTAAAATACTAAAAAGTATTCATTTTTAATCGTTTCTACCACAAAAATACAATGTTAAATTTTTATTAATCTAAATATCAGTTCCAAAAATTTCATGCATATAAAATTAAGTTAGAAGAAATATCAAATAAAATCTATAAATAATAAGTGGGATTATGTGAAAATTTATAATCAGTTCTATTGATATAGTAACAATTTCCATTTGATTAAAATTTAATTAAATTTCAGAGAAAATGTCAAAATTTAAAATCTATTACTTAAATGTAATTAAGGAATCCGACTACGTTGAAAACACTGGCTATCGAACACCAAATTTTTATAAAATATGTCAATTTTTTTAAAAAATGTTACTTCTTGTAGTTCAGCCTTTCAACATTGCCAAAAAATTTATCTTTTCTGGGAAAAAGAAGGCCTGACTTATCATCCAATGTCACAGATTTTTCAGCTAACATTTTTCTTTCACTTCCATTTTTTCAGAACATTCATATTCATAGAAATTCTCCACCGTTAACATGATATCTCAAAAACTAATAGAGGTAGTTACATAAAAATGTTAGAGCGTGTTTTAAATGGCGTGGACAATGAAATAACCCAAAACTTTTCTTGTTAGTAAAATACTTTTTTCATTTATTGGATTTTTTTTTTTTTTTTTTTTTTTTTTTTTTTTTTTGAAAAATTAAGTTGTGAATTTATGGAAAAACTGCACGTATACGTATATTTTTACCAATGACTTTTTTGTATCTCAAAAGGTTTCTTATATTCCAGTTCATTTCATCCAACAATATATTCTATAACTGGTGTTCAAAGAAAAATAGTATTGCTGCATTACCATTTTGTGTAGCGTGTTAACCGTTTTGGTTCAATTTCGTTAAAATTCGTTCCTATTCTCGTTTCATTTCCTATTTCTCAAAATATATTATATTTTAAAATAATTGTTTTTGTATTTATTATTGACAATATATCTACAAACCATAAATAGTTTCTAGAAAATCCGATATTTCAAAAGTTTTCATTCGAACATAGTTGGATACCTTAAAACAACGAATAATAGCCTCATATTTTCAAATATTTTTGTTGTATTCATGGCATTTTGTATAATAATTGATAATACATAAAAAAAAACCATAGTTTTTAAAAAATTCAATCTTTAGAAATGTTTCCTTCGAACGTAGTCGGATACCTTAACCAAAGCAGGGGACTTACCTCCCATATTGTCTTGAAATCCTTCTGCTCGATCCGAAGGAGTTCACAATGTTCGTTCGTGACGACTGTGGCACTGTGCGGACTGTTGTCCAATATGGACTCACCAAAAGCTGTTCCGATGCCCAGAGTGCATAAGGTAACAGTATCCTGGAAAAGACAAAAATAAGATTTAGATCAAAAGTAGAATCTAAAACATAGGTTCCCACCCTTTTTCGAACTGGTGCAACCTTTTCTAATGAATATTCCAATACCGCCCCCCTCCCATTCCAGAGAAATAAGAGCGTACATAATGCATGGTAAAAATACGAATTAAATTTTTTAAAAATTACTAATAGGCAGAATATTTTTGGAATTGATACTGAATTTCTTCTTTATTTTAAAAAGTTTTAGCTTACCTGTTACAAGGTCAGACAGGGGTTTTGATGGAACGAAGTAATTCATACTAAACTATTGCTTTCTAAATAAATAAACTGGCAGTTTCAAAGAACAATCAAAAAGCATACTTAATTATAATAAAACCTATTTTGATTAAAATTTAAAGACATCGAACTTCGAAGTCTTTTTTAGATTATATTTGGTTCATCTTCCCATGCCCCGTGCCATATTAATGCCCCTTAATTTTTTATGGGTCTTTTATCGCCCCCTGAAAGCTTCAAACGCCCACAAGGGGGCGTTATCGCCCACGTTGGGAACCTATGATCTAGAACAAAAAATAGGGAAGAAGAAATGTATCTAGCGGGTGTGTCTAATGCCACTTGGTCATGTCAAGCCCGAATGAGCGGAGCTCTTTCGAATGAAGGCAGAAGTGTGCGCCTTTCGTTGTTAAGGAGCACCGTTCGGGTGAACGGACGATTTTGCTCGAACACACACGACACAACCCTTTTTAAGGGGCAGGCGAACTCATTCACCCATCCAGAATCAGAATTGAGATCCGATTCATCCCTCATTCATTAGCTCCAGAGGTTATGGGAACTTGGAGCACTTTGCAGTCACGACCTATTTTACGAGCCCCAACTACCATGAGCCAACACGGCGGTCTTTATCAGAGACGAGACCTTTCGGTTGCTAGTCTGATGCTCTACCGACCAAGATACCGCGGTCCTATTCAGTATTTTACAATATTAACTGATACTTAACAAAAAAAGACGCTTGAAACAATGAATTCTAATTATTTTTATGGTCTCATTTGTTTGCGTGGATTAACAATTTTCATCACCTATTATTCTTGCATTTAATTACTCTTTTAAATACTTTTAGAATTGCTTAATTATCAATACTTCATCTTTTTATAATTATTTATTAAATTTCCTGATTCTGAATTTTATATTAATTTATTTGTATCCTCTTTTTATATTAATGTATTTAAATTAATTAAGTTTAAGAACCCGTTTAAGAATTGGTCATACTAGGCTTAACACATAGGCATTTATTGTTGGGAGAGCCCGTCCCTCAATGTACTTTATGCTACAACCTTTTGACAGTTCCGCTCATTCTGATGGATTCCTTCCTTATTTAAATTTTGGTCCTGTGGCTTATCGCAAAGAGTTCCGATTTCAATATTTAAAAGAAATTTAGTGATGCAAAGAGAAAATATTTTAAAACACCATGTTTTAAAATATTTTCTCTTTTTTTTTCAATTTTCTCTTGGTCAGAAATTTTTTCTTTAGAGCAAGATTAATGAAAACTTTTTCTGGATTATCAGCATGCTTCAATCTATAATTTGATATACGATATTGCAAAATAATTTAATTCTAAATTTTTTTAATCTTTAGATAATTCTTTTGTCTACGATTCATTTCTTGTGAGATAACTTTTCGACCTTTTGATTATTTTTCGATTTTCAGATAATTTTACACCAATCATCTAAGCATTTTATCAATCACATTCTACGAAGACTTGAAACACCTGCACTTTTCAAGGCAACCAGAAAAACTCGTGTCATTATTTCAGTTATTGAGATGGCCAAAATAAACAAACGAATGATGTGATTATTACAACTTTACATCGTTTTATTTTAGACCAATAACAATATCGGATGCATCCGTTAAACAGGTGTGTATTTGGTCCATTCGAAATTTACTGTAACCTGGCAGTGAATAAATGGATTTCAATAGCAATTGATAGGCGCGAACATGCTGCCGTATGACATACGGTTAAATTGTCTTACTAAATTGGGCTCCTCCTAGAACAAATTTTTGAACGATAATCATACTTTTTCTATGGACGATTTCCCCTCATAACTATAAAGAAAATAGAAGAGAGAAACATATAGGGGAATGAAATATATTTGAACGAATCTTTGAACTGTAATAATACTTTTCCAATATTTACTACATAGAAGACATTTGCAACAAAACAAATTTAAACTCAAAACAGTTAATAAATTTTGTTTATTCTTGCGATGAACCCACTCATTCCCTTTCAGCCTTGAATTTCGAGCTGCACAGCTGCGCAGACACCTGTTCTTATCTCTGCTTCATTTACTCATCTCGTCCGTCAGCCTGTAATGACAGCAATTAAACCTACATTGAAAGAACCCGAATCTTTGAGAACCAATGCATTGGTTTAATAAAAATGGCATCTGAACATTCAGATTCCAATTTTAATCTGATTTTAATTAATTAATTTGAGATTAGGAAGATTAAAGTATCCGACTACGGTAAAAACACTGATAATCGAACACTTTGGCGAATTTTTAATAATATTATTATTTCTGGTAGTTCAGATTTTCCTCTTTCCAAAACAATTTATTTTTAATAGGAAAAGGAAGTTCTGACCTATCATCCAGGGTCGCATATTTTTGAGCTAAAATTTGTCTTTTAACTTTAATTTTCTTAACTCAATTTTGATAAAAATTCTCCACCATGAATGTGATAATTCCAAAACTAATGGAGGTATTTACATTAAAATTTCAGCTTGTGTCTTAAATAATATGGACAATGAAATGAACCAAAAGTTTTATTGATGGTGAAGTACTTTTTCATTAATAGGTGTTTTTAGAAAAATTAAGTTGTGAATTGATGGAAAAAATGCATATATGCATATATTTTTACTCATAACTTCTTTGTATATCAAAATGTTTCTCAGATTTTGGTTCATTCCATTCATCATTATGTTCCATAACTTGAGTACAAAGAAAAATAAGATTGCTGCATAAAAATTGTTTGTAGAGTGTTAACCGTTTTGTTTAAATTTCATTAAAATTTACTACACATTTTCCTATTTCTCAAAAAATACAATATTTTCAAATAATTTTGCCATATTTATAGTGTTTTGTATTATTATAATGCAAATAAAAACCATAATACTAAATAGTCTTTAAAAAATCCAATTTTTCAAAAATATTCCTTCAAACGAGTCGGATACTTTAAATGTTTTGCGTGTAATACATTATGACAAATAATAAAAATCCAATAAAAAAGGAAATATAGAAATGTGACTTTTTTCATTTTTTAATTATTTTTGTAAACAGAATTTTTCAATAAGGAGTTTATGCAACAATTTTGAAAATGTACTACGTCATCGTGATGGCATATATTGGCATCTAATAAATTTCAATTAAAACAACATTAATATTTCAATTGAGATCGCAAATTTAAAAGATCTGAGATAACGTTAAAAAATGAATGTCTTTTTTTAAAAATTACATTAAATTAAAATTACATTACACGCCCAATAAATAACCAAAGTTATACAGAAATGTAAACACAATTTTTTATCTTGTTTTTTTTTCATAAAAACATTAGAATTAATTACATATTTATAAAATTCCTCCAATGTAACTGTAAGTTTAAAATAGCAGTAAAAAGGCAGACATATAATAGAAAGATAATTAGACAATAAATCGATGATAGTCTCGAGATGATTTTACAAAATATTGCTGGAAATATTCATATTTTAAATTGCTGCCAAATCAATCATTTAGTTACAAATAATGTGTTCAACAAAGGATTCAAAATAGCTCACACTTATTAATCAGGAATTATATATACACTTGGACAATTTTTATAATAATTTTTAGAACAATTTTGCAATAACAATAACAATTTTTACAACGATTTTGCAATAAGGAATAAAAATTCAAATGATAAGAGTTGATATCCAACAGTAGTTGCATCCGATTACGAAAATTAATAAAGAATTGTTATTATTTAATTAATAAGATAAATATGTAATTGATATTATTCTTTGATAAGAGAATAATCTACGAAAACAAATTGTACTTGATTCATTTATACTCCATTTATAAAAAAATAAAATAATTATTTAAAAATATAATGAAGAAACCAAAACTGTTTTTTCCCCCCCAACTATAACATTATATTCGCTATTCCATATAACACAGTGAGAATCATCCTAAATTTGGAGATGAAAATTACGAAACAAGTAAGCATCATGCTGCCATCTGTTGGTTAAATAACTTATTAACAATAAGCTTCCAATTAATTATGTTTGAAATAAAAGTCTAATTAGAGATTCCATTCATGAGAATTTTCAACGAAAAAAAATGACAATATTCGAAGAAAAATTAAAGATAAACGTATTATTGTAATTTTGTGTATAAACAAAGCGAATAAAAACAAGCTCCATGATTCAGCGACGAACATCTGTTTTTTGTTTAAACAGAATCACTTAGTGACGGCTGCATAGTTATAGAAGTGAAGTTCAATAAACGGAATACAAAAACTGTAAATTTATTGTTATTTATAAAAATAAAAGATTTGAGACTACTTTCCATAAAGATCATGAAAAATTGATTAGAGATTTAGATAAATCATGGATTCATAAGAAAGGGGGATAAAAAAGATTAAGGAGGGGAGGTATGGGGAAGGAGATAAGCAAATACAACGATTATTTTTTTTTTCTAATTAAACGACTTATCTATACTAAGATATAAATGTGAAAGTTTGGATGGATGTTTGCGACTCCATCACGCCAGAACGGCTGAACATAACTGGATGAATTTTTGCTCAAAGATAGATTATAGACAGGAATAGAACATAGGCTACTTTTTATGCCGGTTAAATGAGTGGTACGTTTTTTATTCATTAAAAACTAACTTTAGCATCAAAACGCTAGACAGCCAACGATGAGTAAGGCTCCGGGATTTCCCCCCCCCCCTACAGTAATTCGGTTAAGGTTAGTAGAATTTCGACCGATTATTTCGAACGCCTCTATTCATTTTCTTTCTGTTCGATGTATATAAAATCAAATGTTGGTAATGAATTGATCTTTCGAGTTCATTCTGAAGTACTTTTAAATGAAAAGAGAACAGAGTAAAGGAAATAAAAAAAACTTCTAATCTGCTTTGTATAACCGCAACTGGTGTAGGAAAGTCAGACATGTTCGAAAGTTCGCGTCATGAAAGTTCGCGCGTGATTGTCGTGACATCAACTGTGTTTGCGTGCGCTGACAACTGTGTTTTCATTTAAATTAAGAGTTTAAAAATCATGTGTATAATACTGTTGTAGGTATCTCCATCTCGATCCATAAATAAAATGGATTGGACCGGACTTGATTGGCTGTTCTGTTTCATTTTGGGTATACAATGTGGATAAATTGTTTTTACATGAGTTGTGTGTTTTTTGTACAAAACTGTATGTATGTTATGTATTTTTCGTATATGCTTATACTTTTAAATGGATCGTTTTTAATGTTAGGTTTAACTTTTTTTTTCATTTGTCATTATTTGATAGATTTTCGTACATATACATCAAAATTTCCACGCGAACAGAGTGCATAATATGGCGTAAAATTTTGCCTCTCTGCCTATAGCATGGCATAAAATAACGGTTTTTAAATAAAACAGTGGCCTCTTGTACAACTCCTACAACATTATTATTTTATCATCCTATTTTAGATGCGTCACTAAATACAATGTTTTTTTTTGTTTTTTTTTTTAGTTCTAAAATTTAAACTTGTTCGAATTCGAAATAATGTTTAGTTTCGATTCTAATTTTTATTTTCATTTCCGTAATTAGCATTGTTTTTGTTTCGTTTACATGATTATATTAATTTTGATTTGTTTCATAAATAGGTTTTATTTCATTGACTTTTCATTTTTGTAAACTTTTAGCGTTTAATTCCGAATTAAATTTCGATTTCGACCTAGTTAGCTTCGATTTAATTTTTGTTGACTCAGGAAATGGGTTTTAATGGGTTCAGATTTTCGTACGTTAAAACATTAAGGAAAAAAATGTAAAAAGTTTACCGAAAAGAAAAATCATCATTTTTAGAATAGCCAAATAAAACGTCTCAGGGACAAAAAAAAAGTGTTAAAAGTTTACCGGAAAGAAAAATCATTACTTTTATAATAGCCAAATAAGACGTCACAGGCAGAAAAAAAATGCAAAAAGTTTACCGGAAAGAAAAATCGTTACTTTTAGCGTAACCAAATAAAACGTCCCAGGGACAAAAAAAAATCACTTTACATTGCTATAAATCTTTTGTTTTTAACTCCTCACAATTACCTATTTCAACTATTGCATAGAATGAAAGATTGATTTAAATAACTATATTAAATTATTATAATGTTACGTTATAAATGCAATGATTATAACATTGAGTTGCATCACATCTTTATAGAAACTATAAAGTCAATTGTTTGCCTCGGATAAATAACATTTACTTTTAATATAGTATAGGATTTTCGCAAATTTTTCTTATAAACAGTGATTAAAACCCCATCTCAGATCAATTTCGTTATTACCCAAAATATTCATGAACTCTTAAATCAAAACTAATCACAAAAGTCGGTTTTGAAACAAAGAGCGATCTGAAAAAAAAGTTATATCAGATACCAAATAAAAATAATGTTAAAAGAAGGTAATAGAAATATAGAAGAAAGTATAGGAATTAAGTGGTAAGGCAATGAATGAGCATAAATATAAAATAACAAAATTTGCAGTCTTCGTTTCATTAAATTTTTCTACAATGCAGCTTAAAATATGTAAGTAAAATATGAAATTTACGTAGCCTAACTGTTGAGAACGAGATTACATTTCACATTTTAGTTGACCAGTTGGCAACACCTTCTTAAAGTTAGTTTGTTCTTTTAGAAAATAAAAAGACGTTTATGATACTTTTCAGTCCAATTTAATATGCCTAGCTTGCATGCTTGGTTTTAATTTTATTTATCATGCTTAGTCATGTAGGAATGGATAGGACAGAATGCCCATCCAACCGCGTCTAGATCAGTGTCTAGGGTCACTGATTGAAGGAAAAGCAGCTTTTGAATAAGAAAGTTAAATTTATTTACAGCAAAGAATAAGGAAAAGATATAAACAATTACGACAGGATAGGCTATTTACAATACAGAAAAAAGTATCACCTTTAGATGCCACCAAGGATGAAGCCTAATCAAGTGTTTCATGGCAAAACTATGTGCCCCCCGTTGCGTATTAAAGATTCATTTTCGGAACAAAATGACCCTCTCTGTCTCCGTCTGCCAAGCGAATGCGTAGTTCGCTTTTTTCTCACACTTGACGTCACGCGTCTTAGACTTTGGACCAGCGGTATTTAGTGGTATCTATGACGTCATCTATTACAACAAAATGAAACTAAATATGGAATAATAATGGCTACTAATTAAATCTCTACAGTCGTTTTTATCATGCTTAGTTTTCCTTTCAGATCAATCAATCAATGTTAATTACAAATATGTGTCTCATTTTCTAGAAGCCACAGGAACAGTTGCGATTTCACATCCCATAATGATGCAGGCCAAAAAGACGGGGATATTTGAATTCCACCCAGGATCAGAAACACACACTGAACAATTAAACTGTAGATATAAGATGTAGAAGATTTAGTTTTTCTGTTCTGTCTAACGCCACTTGGCCATACCAGGCCCAAATGAGCTGAAATTCTTTCGAATGAAGGCAGAAGTGTGCGCCTTTCGTTGTGAACGAACACCGTTCAGGTGAAAGGACGAACACACGCGACACAACCCTTTTTAGGGGGCGGTAGAACTCATTCATCCATCCGCAAGTCAGAATGGAGATTCCAGTCAGAGACTCACTCAGTACCCCCAGAGGTATCATTTGTGATATGAACTTGGAACGTGTTCTATAGAACGTGCCGCAACTGCCATTATCCAACACGGCGATCTTTGGCCGAGACGGGGACAGAACTCGCTACCTTATGGCTACGAGACTGTCACTCTAACAACAAGGCTATCGCGGCCCTCTGATTTAATTTTTAGATGAGAAAAAAGAGGTTAAATCTTAATAGATTGTCATCTTTTGAGGTGATTATTCTGTAGAAATAATATATGTATATATATTTAATAGTTCCCGTGAATACACAAAACCACAATAATAAAAATGTCGCATTTCTCTTTTCCAAAGATTTTGCGACATATTTTGGATGTATATTTTTAAATACACTCAAGTACTGAATGAACATATATTTATAAAGTATCAATAAAGAGAAAAAAAACTTAGATAATTTCTATTTTTTAAGCTAAAAGAAAATAAAACACAAATTCAGACACATAAAAGTGAAAATTGTGTTTAGTCTAACAGATTTTCAGTTCTTATTGAATAAGCTGAAACCTTATCTCTTTCATATTTTTTGAATTTTATTTAAAGCTTTTACGCTGAAGCAGTGAAAAATATTATGAATAATTCATCAACTTCTCACACTGCAATGTATATCATTTAAAAGTGAAAGCATTAAACAAGAATATCCAAGTTGATTTTAAACATATTCTGTGTCTTTATCCTCCAGTTTCGATTGTTTGTCCTTAGCTGACATATTTTTATAAATTTCCTTTCATGCAATTTAAACCTTAAAAGTCCGTTCTTAAACTTTTATTTCATGCGGTAGAAGAGGGGTTATTTATAAAATATATCTTCAATTAAGTATTTTAATCTAAATCTTTCTTCACATATTTCAGAATAAAGTATTTATCTGTGTTTGTTCACAATTCTGTTATAATTCACCGAATTATATTTCCTAATTCTGACTTTTATACACTTTTGGTTGATATCTGTTCATAAAAAATATTTTTTTTATTATTATTAAATAATTTCTCAAGTAAACTCGAATGTACACTCTCAAGTGATATTAGGTGTTTCTATGTACTTTGATCATTTTTTTCACTTATAAAAGGCAATGATTCTGGAAAATGGTTAACTATATATCAATCAAAATATTTTTCATAATTTTCAACGAATATTTTGGTTCTCCAGGTTGTTCTTTGTTATTAACATCGAAGTTATCACTCTTGAGGTATCCGTCTATGTTCGAAGAAAAAGTTTTGAAAAATTAATTTTTTTAAAAAAACTATTTAAAACTATGGTTTTTTCGATGTATTGTCAATTATAATACAAAAGACTATAAATACTACGAAATTATTTGAAAATATATTTTTAGAAACAAGAAAATTTGTAGTAAATTTTAATGAAGTTGAACGAAAACGGTGAACACTCTACACAAAATTGTAATACAGCAATCAAATTTTTTTTATTTGTGCACAAGTTACGAAATATAATAATGAATAAAATGAACCAAAATGTTAAAAAAAAATGTTGAGATGCAAAGAAGTGATCGTTAAAAATATGCATATATATGTATTTTTTCGCATAAATTCACAACTTATTTTTTTCATAAAACACCTATAAAGGTAAAAGCATTGCCCCTACAATAAAACTTTTGGTTTCTTTCATTGCGCACATTATTTAAAATACACGCTGAAAGTTTTAAGTAAATACCCCCATTATTTTTTGAGGTATCATTGTAACTGTGGAAAATTTTAGTAAAAATTAAAATTTTGAGGAAATTGAAGACACATTTTAGCTGAAAAGATTAGTGACCTTGAGTGATAGGCCAGGCCTTCCTTTTCCTAGAAAAGATAAACTTTTTTGGAAAGAGGAAAATCTGAACTGCAAGAAATAATAATTTTAAAAAAAATGCCATTGTGATCGGGAACCATTGTTTTTAACATAGGCGGATACCTTAAATCGTTGAAACCAAAACCGACCATTGGGATACGAAGGAGCAGCATCACCATAAGTTTTTAAAAGAGTCTGATGGGCGTCGGCAGCAGTTTTCTTCAAACCGAACAAAAAAAGCAATGAATGTCGAATATGCAATTCGGAATGTTCCATGATTGGGGTCTTTAATCCGTTCACTGCCACCACCCTCGCCTGATTACAGGACCATCTATTTAATTAGGTGACCCCTTCTTTAGAAAGGCGTATTGACAACTAAAGCGGTAAAATTAATTTTAGTATTAGGAAGTACACTTTAGGCCTGTAGGGTTTCACTTCTTTTCATCGTTTGAAAGTGCTTTTTCAATTTGGTGAGTGTTCTTTTTGCTTTTTTAGGTTGCTGATCTTGATTTTAAATTCTTATGATGTCAGGTGTACTGTGAGTTTTGGTTTGAGATTGATTTGATTTATTATTGTATAAATCCTGTATTACAATATGTAATATGTAAAATTTTAATTTAATTAGTGGTCTTTCTTATGTCAACCCATTTGATTTTATGGTCTTGTGTTTTCTGGTCTGCTGTGATTTTTTTGATTTACTATTGTATAAAGTTTGTGTTTTATTTCTTTTGCGATACGAATATCATCTCTAAAACCTCAATATTCTGGGATTTTTGGGTCACGAGGAGTCTATTTCTTGGCGAAAGTCAGACCCCTCACAGAAAAAATCCCTGGTTTGAATCCCTGGCTGAGGGTGACTCTCGAAAAAGTCCTCAGGTCGGATTCTTTATTAAATTTAATTCCTTGGCTGTAAATGTTTCAATTTTATTAATATTTATTCTAATGTTGTGACCCCTTCTTTTCCATCTTTTAACTGTGGCAGAGAAGGTGTCATCTAATAACATAGATGGTTGGGTCCTAAAAAAGAACGCAATCTACGAGTGTGCAGTCAACGTTTTAACATTGAATAACTCAATAGAACTAAATGGAAAACTTTCAACAATATTCAAATGACAGGAAAGTAATATTAAATTACAAAACCCAAAAACCTAGGACTTTTATACAGATAGTTCGCATGTTTACCAATAGATGTCGCTGCTTAAAATAGATGCAAACACCAGTATGACAAACGAGTTTCACTTTATATGGAATCCAATAGTAACTTCAAGTATTGGTATGCATGTTAGACTGCACCGTACGTCACGTATTGATATACTCTATCTACGTTCAAGGATGCTTGCCTGATTATTGATCATTCTAACTGCGTTGATCAGAGGTTCCAAAACAATATCTGTCTATGTTTCGCCCAGTCATGTTGTAGGTGAATTTGTTAAAACTCTTGGCTCTCTTTTTGTAAATTCTTAAGGTAAGGTTACAAATACTGGATATCGACCACATTGGCGAATTATTTATTTATTTTTGTTATTTTTTGTAGTTCAGACTTTCCTCTTTCCAAAACAATTTATTTCTAGGAAAAGGAAGGCCGGGTCTATCATCCAAGGTCACATATTTCTCAGTTAAAATTTCTCCTTCACTTCAGTTTTCTTCAATTTTAATTTTCATAAAAATTCTCCACCATTAACACGATATCTCCAAAACTAATAGAGGTATTCACATAAACATTTCGGCATTTTTAAAAAAATAATATGGGCAATGAAATGAGCCAAACGTTTTATGGTTGGTGAAATATTTTTTCATTTATAGGTGTTTTTAGAAAACTGAAGTTGTAAATTAATGGAAAAAAGGCATATATACGCATTATTTTCCTCATCACTTCTTTGCATCTCAAAATGTTTCTTAGATTTTGATTCATTTCATTCATCATTATATTCCATAACTTGTGCACAAATAAAAAAAAGAGATTTCTGCATTACAATTGTATGGAGAGTTTTAACCGCTTTGGTTAAATTTCGTTAAAATTTTCTATACATTTTCTTATTTATTAAAATAAATTATATTTTCAAATAATTTTGTGGTATTTATAGTATTTTGTAATATAATTGACAATACATTTAAAAGCCATAATTTTAAATAATTTTTAAAAACTCCAATTCTTTAAAAATATTTCTTCGAACGTAGTTGGATACCTTAAACATTTGCACAAAAGTGCCGTCTTATTCTGATTAGAAGATGCACTTATATTCGGAATTACTGAAGATTCCTCCTCTATCTAAAGCAAAATAAAGCTTTTGAGGGCTTCATCACGCATGAGAGTGATTGCCAGGGTGTTGTGAATGATACCTCCCACGCCGATAAACATCGCTTCGGTGAAATCCCAAACACCGTTATCTTCTCGATTTCTCCTCAACGTGACAGGGTTGTCACTCTTCTGAAACTCGTGCCGTGAGAAGTGAACTATCTCCGACCAACAGCTCGCAGTGATAATTTTCGCATTTTTCTCTTTTCTCATCCGTAACTCTTGTTATCCAAAATGACACCTGTTTCATGGACTTCACAGATCAAAAGTGTTACAGTAATAGCGCTTCCGCATTCAAATTTCTTACAGGTAGGAGTTTGTTGAATATAATAGTCTAAAAAGTGCTAAAGAAACAGCAATTTCCTATTTAAATTTTGTAGAGAGTGAAGGAGATACGAGGTTGGTGAATATAACAGTCTGAAAAGTGCTGTAGTAAGGACAATTCTACATTAAGATTTCTTAGAGTGATGGAGATAGGAGCTTGGGAGAAATAATAGTCCAAAAAGTGCTACAGAAACGGCACTTTCATATTCAAATTTCTTAGTGAATGAAGGAGACAGGGCTAGATGGAAATAACAGTCAGGTCTGAAATGCCACAGAATAGTAGGGAATATTTGTGCTTCGAAAATCCAATCAAAGCTGGAATGAAAACTAATTGTGGAAATCCAACAATAGAATGCTTCACTAAATAATAAAATGATTGTAAAGATTAAATAAATAAATTATGATTATGATAAAAGAAACAACGCATTTGCAAGCATGTACAAATAAATTCTAGGGGTTTTAAGATATTAATAGATTGAAAGTTTGCAGTTCAATGATAAAAGAAAAAAAAATACCAGCAATAGTCACCATAAGGCAGCTTGATTAAATTCATTACTCAAAATGGAATTCCTAATACGAAATGCTATGAATCATTGGATTAAATATTAAATGCCAGATAAATAATCTCTAATAATGACATTGACAAATTCATTCCATAATTCGAGAGAAACAATTAAAATCTTAAAATCAACTCGGATCATTCAAACTGGCAACAAGCAGAGAAATGAATTAAAAATGAAGCATATTAAATATGATTTATGAAATTTTTTGGCATTTCATTGCTTTTAAAAAGAATATTATTGCGCTATTTACTGATTAAATGTGCGAAATTTATAACTCAATAAACTAATATCGGGCGCGTTGCTGCCGCCAAAAAATTAATATTAGGGGCAATTAATCAATCATTTGGCACTTTTTTATGCAAATAAGATGAACGGTTCGACATTGTATTAAATACGGATAAACAAATATCCTTTTTTATACTAGATTTGTGCAGTCTTTTAGAATTGTTAAGTTTCTTATTCTTTCAGAATAGTAATGAAAGAAACTATTTATTTTATCTCGGGACTCATTTAATAATAATATTAAGTGCAATCCATCAATAATTTGGCAATGTTTTATTGAAACATTATGAACGGTACGACAGTACATAAAATCCGAACAAATATTCATATTTATCAAATAGATTTGTGTATTCTTTTGGAATTGGAAAACTTGGTTTTCTTTCAGAACGGTAAGGAAAGAAACCATTTATTGTATCTCGTGATTCGTTTCATTTTCATTCAGAATTCTCAAATTTAATTTTAGAAAATGCGATTAAAATAGTTTCTTTTAAAATTGATTAAACATAGAAAATATAATTATAAGCTAAAATCGTTAATTTAGTTGAAGAGATAATTTTTGAAAATTAAGATGGTGCAAAACTATTTGTACTGCAATATTTTTGGTAGTTACTGCAAAAAACACAAAAATTTAACCAAAATTTAAAAATTCCAGGGCTGGTCTCCCCAAAACTTTCTTACCTCTTTGAGTTATTAAATCTGAGATTGACTTGCAAGCCCTTTGTGTACTATAATTACCTTTGCGTACTATTGTTACTTTACTTTATATTATAGTTACCCTTACGTACAATTATTGCCCTTTACGTACTATAGTTATTACTACAAAATACTAACCTTTAACTTAGATTTAGCATTTCTACATAATCTATTGTCTTCTGGGCAAGTTATTTGGTTATTAACCCTTGATAAATAGACGCGGTTGAGATACGAAATTGTTTATTAAATTCTAGATAATTGTACTATCCCTATAACCATCCCGTAGGTATAAACAATAAACAGACCCAGTTTCGCCGCCATCGGATGAACGGTTGAGGAAGGCATAAGAGGCATACGGACAAATATTTAACTTTATTTATAGAGATCATCTTCTTTTGATTGAACTTGCTACTGTAACGGATTCGATTTACCCATACATCTTGTTTAATGATCAAAAATAAATGGAATAATACAAAAATGGGTTACTTTGTCAGTGTGGGTCGGTCTAATCTGCGAAGGACGTGAGAATAAAACCATTCATGTGCACCGACCTAAACCCTTTTTATTATTATTTGAAAGAAACGTAGCACATTTAACGGCGGAAACGGCCCACCCACATTGTAATTACTATTGAAATGGCGAAAAAATATTCATAAATAGGAAAGGAAGCGGTCGATGATGAAAGATGAATAATAGAATCTGGTTTTCGCCCCCATAAGAATGGTACAATGTTGGGCAGACACTGACCACGCGAATCGGAAGTGGAGGAAGTAGTATCAAAAGTAGGCATTCGCATCCGGTTCTGTGCAGGATATGGACATATGGCGGAGTCATACCACAAATAGCATTTCCGATCGTCGTAATCATATGCAGAAAAAGTATTCATATCGGGATGTTTTTGAAGGAAGATGGGTCTGTAAAAAGGACGGACGGAAATAGATTCATTTAAGTGTAGCCGAAGTGTTCGTATCTGTGCAAAATAAGTAACAAGAAATGAACAGACAGATGTGTACGTTTTGATACAATAATATATCGATATGTGTAGCCGACTACGTTAGAAGGGAAATTTTTAAAAAATTATACATTTTTCAAAGACTATTTATGATTTTTAGATGTATTGTCAATTATAAACATTACGAATACAATATATATATTTGAGAAAATATGTTTTGATAAATGGAAAAATTTCTAGTAAATTTTAATGAAATTTAACCAAAACGGTTAACATTCTATACAAAATTGCAGTGCAGCAATCATATTTTTCTTTGTATACAAGTTATAGAATGTAATGATGAATGAAATCAACCAAAATCTTAGAAAGAAATTTGAGGTGCAATGAAGTTAAGGTTAAAAGTACAGGTATATATGAGTTTTCCCCTTAATTCACAACTTAATTTTTCTAAAAACACCTATAAATGAAAAAATATATCTCGTGCAATAAAACGTTTGGTTCATTTCATTGTCCATCTTAATTAAAACACACGATGGAATTTTTATGTAAATACCTCTATTGATTTTTCAGACACCAGGTTAACGGTGGAGAATTTTTATGAAAAGTAAAGTTTCGAGAAAGCTGAATTTAAAGACAAATTTTAGCTGAAAGGTATGTGAACCTGGATAATAGGTCAGGCCTTCCTTTTCCTAGAAAAAGTAAACCGTTTAAAAAGAAGGAAGTAAGGACTACAAGAAATAACATTAAAAAAAAGCATTCACCAATGTGGTCGATAATCAGTGTTTTTAACTTTGTCGGATGCCTTAAATAAACAAATTTGTGGCATCATATAGTTTCAAAGTATTAACTTTCATTTTATGTCCAATATTTTTGATCACAAGTCTTTAGATTCGATGCAATTTTTCTTGCTGAACTAGGAATTTGACGTATGACTCTGAAAACGTAGAAAAAATATAGTAAATGAATTTTGAAAAATCCAAGCATGCTGTAGGTCTTTGACATGTAACAATAATTTCTTCATATTTAGCATTTACGAAAAATAAATGCAATCATAATTTAATGATCGGATGTGAATGGAGTCTAATATGGGAAGATGTATCAATCAAATTTGAACGGTATCGCGTGATTGCAATTTAAGCAAAAAAATGCTATCTTGTTAAGTTATCTTTCAAATTTTACCACAACAAGATATAAATTATCTACAAAAGTAGAGTATAATGTGCTAATTGTCCCCTACATGGTATTTCTGCTTTTAAATCTTATCAATGCCTTTGTATTTTTAATGATTGCGCAGTTTACCAAATCAGGAAGGTGGATTACAAAATTATGGTTCGTATAACAATCCCCGGTAATTTTTGAAGCTAACTCTAAAGCACAGGTTCCCAACCTTTTTTGAACTGGTGCCCCCTTTTCTAATGAATATTTCAATACCACTGCAGAGGTTAGAGAATCTGCTTTGAAATTATTCTATAAAAGAGGGATTGTTATGTATTATCTCAAATTCCATACTCAAAATACTTGTGACCCGAGCTGGTGCATTAAAATTCTTTTCCGATTTATAGTAGAGGACATTTTGATAAAACAGCAACGATAAATGTTTACTCGCTTTTCCAAATCTATAAACAAATATATATCTAAATATACCAATTCATACTAAAAATGTAAGACATGAAAATATTCCATATAATATATAATAATTTGAAAGCATTATCTATCGCTGTAAAATAATTTTGTACAGTATTAAAATTAATCTCTGCTAGAAATAAAAATTTAAAATATCGCAGAATTTTTTTAAATAAATTAAAGTCATTCGAAATGGGTATTGTAGTATTTAAAAAAAATGAAATTAGTATAAAACGATATATCATCTTTCCTATGGTTTGTTTTTAGCTTACACTTCAAAAACAAGCAATAAATACTTGAATTAGTTTATTATAGTTTTATTATAAAAATGAAAATACAATTTACAAGTTTTATAGCAACGCAAAACAGCTTAATGAGGCTTACTATTGAAATTCTTTCAAATATGTTTAAAAAATGGATAAATATCGAAGCTAACATTATAGATAAAGGTTAAGATTGGGAACAATAGATTTATTACGTACTTAGAAAAAAAACTTTCGATTTTATTTAATTTGGTGTTAATTCACCATAAAATAAATCACAATGACTTTTATTAGTTATTAAGTAATAGTGAATCTCAGTTACTTTTTATTAAATCATAGTTATTTTTATTAATTATTCAGTATCAGTGAATCTCAGATACTTTTCATTAAATCACAGTTATTTTTATTAACTATTGAGTAACAATTCCTCCAGTTACTTTTCATTAAATCACAGTTATTCTTATTAATTATTCAACATTAGTGAATCTCAGTTACTTTTCATTAAATCACATTTATTTTTATTAATTATTAACAATTAATCACAGTTACTTTGCATAAAATCGCGGTAACTTTTATTAACTATTAATAACTATAAGTCAAAGTTACTTTTCATTAAATCACAGTTACTTTTATCAATTATTAAATAGCTGTATGTCACAGTTATTTTTCATTAAATCACAGTTTAATTGGTTAGTCCAAAAATGATTTATATTTTATCTGTTTGTTGTATTTAAAAAAAAAATATTTGTTAAAAATTCTTCGTGGAATCAAAACCTTTCATAATACGAATAAACATTCTTAATGCCACATTCTTTTTTTCCCGCAACTTATAATTTATATTTTTGATCAGAAGTTATTCATGTTTGAACTTTTAACCTGACAGTTAAAGCGACGCCATTTACAAGCTACCAAATTACATTAACCATGTTTTCAAACATCTTTCTTCATTACTATCGTCTTTTCATTCTGTTGTCTCGACAATTTTTACCCATTAATAAGCAAATCAATGTCATTTTCCGATGGGTCGATACAGATAATATTCATGACTCCGACTCTAAATGAAGCACTTCATATGCACGTCTTGAAAAATTCCTGAAAACATTCCAAGAATGGAGTGGCGAAAGGCTAATCGGACAGTTTTTCTCCATTATCCGCTACTGAACTTCGCCTTCCGAATTGAGAATGGAGTTGTTTGCTTAATGAAGGTATCAATTATGCGACGCTCGACTGCAGTCCCAATCGGTTTTAATCATCGCAAGAAAAGGTCTGGAACAGGAAGTACGGTCGGACGAACACAATGGAACACCGGAAGAGAGCTGGAACGGTGGAATCGCACGCTATTATGATTAAATTGGAGCGATAATGATTTTACCAAAGAGTTGTAATAAGCTCGTATAAACGAGGCTGAAATGAAATATTTGGACGGAACATCTTCCTTGTAGAAATTCGAATGGAATATTTTAAGATGATATTTATATAAATAAGAATGAATGTTTGTCTGTATGTCTTATGCGCTGCTGTGCTTCTCGTCCGATGGCGATAAAACTTCGACAATATATTGCTCGCAGTTGCGGGATTGTTATAGGCACTGTAAAATTATCTAAAAACATTTCAGATCTATTTAGCGCATCTTTTAACCATGGATTAACCAACAAATAACTCGCCAAGGAACACAACAGATTGAGTAATAACAGAATAAAAAAATAGGACCTTTGTAGTGTCTAATGCTTTATAATCAATATTTCAAATAAATGAGCTAGTAAATTAGATCAGTTTTCGAAACATTGATTTAAAATACAATGAAACTTCTTAACAACTGCACTTATAAAGACATACATACATAAGAAAAAATATTATTGTAGTTTATAATAAATGTCATTGTGCTAAAACTGCTATTAATTAATTGTATTTTTTGAAATCACACGAAGCGATATTTCCATTTCATAAAAAAAAGAACCCAAAGTTAAGTTTTGGTGTATAAATAGAGATATGATTATATTTGAGCCACAAAATCAGTTTAAGGTATCCGACAACGTTAAAAGGAAAAAATTGGAATTTTTAAAAACTATTTATGATTTTTTAGATGTATTGTCAATTATAATCCCTAAAAACAAAAAAAAATATTGGGGAATAAAATATATTTTGAGAAATAGAAAAATGTGTAGTAAATTTTAATGAAGTTTATTCGATTCGGTTAACACTCTACACAAAATTGTAATGAAGTAATCTTATTTTTCTTTGAACACAAGTTATAGAATAAAACGATGAATGAAATGAATCAAAATCGGAAAAACATTTTGAGTTATGCGTAAAAATATATGTATATATGCATTTTTTCCCTAAATTCGCAACTTAATTTTACTAAAAACACCTATAAATGACAAAGTATTTCACCAGCAATAAAACTTTCCGTTCATTTCATTGCCCATATTATTTAAAACACAAGCTGAAATTTTTAGGTAAATACCTGTATTAGTCTTTGAGGTATCATGTTAACGGTGGAGAATTTTCATGAAAATTAAAATTGAAGTTAAAAACAAATCTTAGCTGAAATAAATGTTTTGCTTAAAATTCGGCTGGGTGATTGGTCACAAGCCTTCCTTTTCCTAGAAAATATGAACTGTTTTGTGAAGAGAAAAGTCTGAACTACAAGAAATAATAAGAATAACAAAATCGCTAATGTGGTCGATAATCAGTCCTTTTAACATAGGCTGATACCTGAACAATGTTTTAACTCTCAAAATCAATGAGTTCTAGTCTGCTAAATTGTAAAGCACACATTATTGAAAAATTGAAAATGTGTTCGTGTCTGTAAGAAATTTGCATATAAGCAAAGAAAACTGTAATGTATGAAATTGTTCAGAAAGACTTAAACTGTTTGAGACTCAAAAAGGTAAGTTAAACTGCATATCTCAAAATCTCCAGATAAAAAATAAAAATAAAATAATAATTCAATAAAAATGATAATTCAAAATTAAAGGAAAATATTTCTTCAAAAATTATTAGAGAAAAATGATTGGAAAGGAAGTTTTCGTAGTGTAATTTAACTGCTATCAAAATCCATTAAAGATATTTTCAAGCTAAAGAAAAATTTACGGAAAATTTCAGATAAAGTTCGAATTATTATTAACATACAAAAGAATCTGCATTTAGTAATTTGTTTTAATAAAGATGCTAAATGTTTTGAAGAAATTAAAAGGAGAATTCTGAAAAAAGAAATGAGCATATCTCTAGTAAATATTTTATCTGTATTTAAATTCAAATCTTTAAATACTATGTACGGGGAAAAACTCCATTCACGATAAAGTAAATATTTTGGTTCCAGTTTGTGAAATCTCTGAATTCAGTGAATTTTATGATTAAAAGAAGCGTTTTTCCTGGTTTAATGTTCTAAATTATTGATGCTTAAATTTCATTGTTTTTTTTTTTCATCGAGTTCTCTATTTTCGAAATTTATTGAGAAAAATCAAATAAACGAATCTTTTTCAATAGCCTGAGGTATTTTAGATGTGAAAAAATTTTAGGCACGTTTTGTTTTAGAAAAAAGGAATGTTTTGAATTTGAAGTCTTTCACCAATTTTTATTATTATAGAAATCTTTTGAAATTTGTTTTAATTTTTATAACCTATTTTTTAATGGAAGAGTTGTAAACTTTAGGGAAACTATATGACATACTTAAAGGCCTTTGTAATTAAAAATCATTAGCACTTTATAATTCCTTTTCTATAATAGCATTGCATTTTATAGTAGTCAAATTTCGAAAAAGAATAACCAGTTTTTATATTTTAATCTCCCTTCATTTAAATACTATTCAGCTATTTCCTTCATTATAAACTCAAACAAATCATAGACATTTTTTTCTAATTTAGTCCGCATTAAAACAAAATTTAAATTTAAGATATTTTGTTGTTGATATCTGGTTTAAAACTATTAGCATAAACCCTAACACAGTATCCACTCCTATATTAGTATTGTACTTTACAGTACCCAATTTTCAAACAAATCATAGACATTTTTCTTATTCAGTTTGGTATTTTAAAAATTAAATTTAAGATATTTTGTTTATTAAGGAGAACTTATTAAAGAGTTTTATTAAGGAGAACAGTACTGAATAATCAGTATTTGTAAGACATTTTTTTCTTTATTTCTGGTTTAAAACTTGTAGCATTAGCATAAACCCCAACACACTATCCACTCATATTAGTATTACAATCCACAGTAATCCATTTTCAAACAAATAATAGAAATTTTTCTCATTTAGTCTGGTGTTTAAAAAACATTAAATTTAAGATATTTTGTTTATTAAGGAGAACTTATTAAAGAGTTTTATTAAAGAGAACAATACTGATTAATCAGTATTTGTAAGATATTTTGTTGCTGATTTCTGGTTTAAAACTTGTTGCATTAGCATAAACCCCAACACAGTACGTCTATTTTACGTCTATTTACGTTCCAGCTACGTCTATTTTTTATCAACTAATGCGTTGGCGAGGCCAAAACCTTCCATCATCACAGCTGCCTGCATGTTTATATTAACCTCATTCTTGTTAGTAAATATTAGGTTAATAGATCCAAATGCGCGTCAGCCTATATATCTAAGAAAGGTATTGTTCTCCAAAATATTATTAACACAAACCATCCCGCCCACTGGAACTAATTGCAAAATGAAAAAACAAAAAAATCCGAGCCACTTGAAAACCATTGAGATTATTTATTTTTCTAATTATGCCGATCTATTGGAAATTACGACATCCGACATCGTTTGAATTGTATGAGGGTCGTGAGTAAGATAGGGCGGGTCAAGGCCGTGGCGAGAATTCTTTTTTTTTTTTTCAGTCAGTAGGCCAATGCCGGTTCCCTCTCCCTCTTGCATTTGTTTCTCCTTTCCCAGTTCGTAAACTGAAAGAGCAGATAGATACTCGGAATTAATTGCATCGTGGCCCTGAAGTTAGGAAAAACCTGAAATTTCAGTCTATGCAACAAAGTTTTGCTAATATATATGGAAGTCGTATTTGTGTTTTCTTTTGATTATGGCCTGCCATTTTTTTTTTTTTTTTTTTTTTTTTTTTTTTATGGATATCATAATGAAAACGAATCAAAAGGAAACGAAGAATTTGTTTTTGCAAATTCTTCGAATTCACGATCATTCATTATCTATTTACAATTAAAGTACAAAAATTAAGGTATAAATTGAGATAATATATCGTTTATAAGCAGAACCGTCCTTCTCTATGAAGGGGCCCGGGTGCAAATAACCATTTGGGGCCCTAAATTTTTAGCAAAAAAAAAAAGTATGTAACGTATAATGTATAAACATACGTATGTAAAAACATATGCATATTAATGTGCGTGATTTTTTTAATTAATTACTCCAAGAAAATTACAATTTTTCCAATTTCTTTTTCGATACTTAGTATAGCAAGAGCGTTTAAGCGTTATACCCATATGCTTGATCGAAGATCTTCCTTTATTTCATTTCAATTTGCTGAAAGCGGGTTCATCATTTATTGTATTTAGTCACTGGCACTGTAAAGGATTGAAATAAATATCACATTAGATACAGGCAAAAGAAGATGGCTGATGATTTACAAGTCCATTTGTAAAAATAAATTAAGATAATGTTTGTGTGCAGAGCCAGCCTTTTTTATGAAGGGGCCCAGGTGCAAGAAACCATTTAGGGCCTTAAACTTTTAGCAAAATAAAATACAATTTTTTAAAAATAAGCATTAACATATGTTTTTAATGTGCGTGATTTTTTTTTTTTCTATTCATTACTCCACGAAAATGAGAATTTTTCCCATTTCTTTTTCGATATTTAATACAGCAAAAGCGTTTAAGCATCAGACTCATATGCTTGACCGAAGTTAATCCTTTATTTAATTTAAATTTGCTGAAAGTGGGTTCAGCACATTTATTATATTAAGTCACTGGCAAAGTAAAGGATTGAAAAAAGTATTACATTAGATACAGGCAAAAGAAGATAGCTAATAATTTACAAGCCCATTTGAACCCAGCCTCTGCCTCGACTTCTGGGCGTTGGGCACGCCGCTCTGTCTTGACGTGTCTGGCGGAGATTTCCTTATTCATAGATGAACATTTCCCACCTTTTTATAGATATTACTGCGATCTTTGCCTAATACAGGCGCCAATCGAAACTCAGCCAGCCACATGGAAACAAACTTGCAGACTTTTAGTGTGTGGAATATTATTATTGTTCAGAATAGAATCTTTTCTACGAAAAGGAAGGCGGCCTGATATATCATCCAGGGTCAAATATTTTTTCAGCTAAAAATTTTTTTATTTTACTTCTATTTTCTCAAAACATGAATTTTCATAAAAATTCCCCACCGTTAACATAATATCTCAAAAACCTTATGATACTTTTTCGTTCATAAATGTTTTTAGAAAAAATATGTTGCAAAATTGATGGAAAAAAATGCATACATACGTATATTTTTACACATCACTTCTTTGCTTCTCAACATTTTTCTTATATTTTGGTTCATTTCATTCATCATTGTACTCTATAACTTGAGCGCAAAGAAAAATAGGATTGTTGTATTACCATTTTGTGCAGAGTGTCAACCGTTTTGGTTCAATTTCATTGAAATTTACAGCACATTTTCCTATTTCTCAAAATATAATATATTTTCAAATAATGTTTTTGTATTTATGGTATTTTGTATTATTAATTGACAATATATCTAAAAATAATAATGTACAAAGACAAATAAGATTATTGTATTATAATTTTTCATAGAATTGATCGTTTTGGTTAAATTTGGTTTCTCAAAACATTTCAAATAATTCAACATTCTCAAAATAATTTTGTTGTATTTATTTCATTTTATAATTGACTATATACTTAAAAACCATAGTTTTTGAATATTTTTTGAAAAATGCAATTTTTTCAAAAAAATTCCTTCGAACGTAGTCAGATACCTTAAATTGAAAATTCATGAGCCATTAAAGAACACAATTATCGCCTCTTGCCTCAGCGCTTGTCTTTTATGTCAGCCTCAAAGAGCCAAAGCGGAACTGATGAAAAGGGATTAACTTGTCGCGTTCTGCCTTGCTGCTCAGTGCACAGGATGTTTCCAACAAATATTTGTCTCGTCGGAATATTTCTCAGTCGAAATCCAAAAAATCAGAAGAATATTTTGAAATACTAAAATTTATCCTACGAAGATTAAATTTTTGTGAGAAAAAAATAATGAATATTTAATGCAAAACCGACATTTCCTAGTTTGCTAAGAAGAATAAAGGATTGAAGAATTTCATTTCTTAAGATTTAAATAATCTATTTAAAATTATCATCATTAATCATCTGAAATAGTAAAAGAATAAAATTGTTCAGTAGCTATTTAAGTTCAATTAAGGCATCCGTATAATACGAATTTTTTTGAAAGCTATTTAAAACTATGGATTTTATATGTGTTGTGAATTATAATACAAAATACTATAATTACAACAAAATTATTTTTTAAATATATATATATATATATATATATATATATATATATATATATATTGAGAAATGGGAAAATGTGTAGTAAATTTTAATAAAATTTAACCAAAACGGTGAACACTACGTTAAAGTATCTGACTACGTTCGAAGGAATATTTAAGAAAAGTGTTATTTTTTAAAAACTATGGTTTTTAAATTGTCAATTATAATACAAAATACTATAAACAAAAGAAAATCATTCGAAAATATAATATATTTTGAAAAATAGGAAAATTTGCAGTAAATTTGAATGAAATTTAATCAAAACGGTTAACATTGTTCACAAAATTGTAAAAAGGCATAAGCAATATTTTTCTTTGCACACAAGTTAAGGAATACAATGCTGAATGACATGAACCAAAATATAAGAAACATTTTGAGATGTAAAGAAATTATGGATGAAAATATAAATATAGATGCATTTTTTTCCTTCATAACTTAATTTTTCTAAAAACACCTGTAAAGGATGAAGTATTTAAGTACTATAAATTAAGTAAAGCATTTTGGGGAAGAAACATTTGTTCTGCTAATTCTAAATCCACCAAAAAATTGCTTGATTTTCAATTAAAATTTTTTTTAATATCACGTTGCACATTTTCGCCTACCAAACTTGGCAGCAAAGTATATTATGCCAAGTGTAGTAGCTCTAGATCGCCAATACACATACATACAAACACGGGCATACACATACATCATTATTAAAAACAAAAATAAAAATTTCTATATATTAAGTTAAGTTATAAGTTCAGATTATTATTACGAAAAGCAAAATACTAATCACTAAAAGAGAAACAAATAATCATAAAACATTTAAGATAAATAAAAGAGAGATTTAAGGTATCCGAATACGTTCGACAGAAAAGTTTTGAAAGATTGAATTTTTTAAATAATATTTAAAACTACTGTTTTTAGATGTATTGCCAATTATAATACAAAATACAATAAATACAACAAAATTATTTCAAAATATATTTTGAGAAACAGGAAAATCTGTGGTAAATTTTAATGAAATTTAATTAAAACAGTTAACAATCTACACAAAATCTAACAAAATTTAGCAAAGAAGTTACGAGTAAAAATATACATATATATACAGTTTTCCCCCTCAATTCACAAATTAATTTTAATAAAAACATCAATAAATGAAAAAGTATTTCACTAACAATACATCTTTTGGTTCATTTTATCGCACATAGAATTTAAAACACGCGCTGAAATTTTTATGTATAAATCTCTATACGTTTTTTCGATATTAAGTTAACGGTGGAGAATTTCTATGAAAATTAAAGTTTAGTAAAAACCGAATTCAAAGAGAAATTTTAGCTGAAAAAATATTTGACCTTGGAAGATAGGTCAGGCCTTCCTTTTATTGAAAACACTAATCTGTTTTGGAAAGAGGAAAATCTGAAGTATAAGAAATAACAAAAGAAAAAAAAATCTCCAATTTGGTCGATAATCAATGTTTTTAACGTAATCGGATACCTTAAAAGAATGAGGAATTAAATATCAGGAATAGAAAACGGTATCATATTTAGATAAAACGATTACGATTAAGATGCAAAATATGGAATTAGGTAACTGTGTTTGCATTATGCGTCAATGCATTGAATGATTTATTCAAGAAGACATTTATACAGGATTCGGGACAAAAGGCTGATTTTTTTTCAACGTTTTCACTGCTTTAAATAAACGTGCTTTCACCCAGTTATGATGTCAGGAATAATCGCTTGATGTAAGGCATAACAAGGGATAGCCGTTTTCTTCTGTTCTGTTTAAGGTATCCAACTACGTTCGAAAGAAAATTTTTCAAAAATTTGATTTTTAAAAACAATTTAAAACTATGGTGTTTAGATAATACATAATATTATAAGTACAAAAAAATATGTAAATACAATATATTTTGAGAAAGAGGAAAATTTGAGGTAAATTTTAAGGAAATTTAAGCAAAACGGTTAACACCCTACACAGAATGGTGATGCAATATTTTTCTTTGAACACAAGTTATAGAATACAATGATGAATAAAACGAACCAAAATCAAAGAAAAATGCTAACATGCAAAGAAGTGATGGGTAAAAATATAGGTATATACGTATTTTTTTCTTGAAATTCACAAATTATTTTTTCGAAAAACACCTGTAAATGCAAAAGTATTTCATCGACAATAAAACTTTCTGTTTATTTCACTGTCGATATTATTTAAATCACACGCTGAAATGTTTATACAAATACCTGTATTAATTTTTGAGGTATCATGTTAACGGTGGAGAATTTTTATGAAAATTAAAGTTTCAAGAAAATAGAAATTAAAGACAAATTTTAGCTGAAAAGTATGTGACCCTGGATGATAGGTCAGGCTTTCCCCTTCCCAGAAAAGATGCACTGTTTTGGAAAGAGAAAAACCTGGACTATAAGAAATAACAATGAGAAAAAGTTCGCTGATGTTGTCGATAACTAGGGTTTTCAACACAGTCGGGTACCTTAAAATCTGAATTGATAATGACCATGTATAAAATTCAGGCTGTACCTAAAATGCAATAGGAATATACCCTTTGGGTATATTCCTTTAAGGGTATATATACCCTTTGGGAATATATACATGGTCATTAAGTGGGAAGAAATATTCAGAACTCATTGAATTTACTTCAAATAGAAAGAAAGGGACGATACACATGAAGATTATTCACAGATGTTATTATATGAAAAATGGTTATTTTAATATTATCTTACATATCGTTAAGTGCAAGTATATTTTTTAATGTAAAATGTGTTTTTTTTTTTTTTCGAAGAAAACAAATAAAATGTGATAGTTATCTGTTAGGAATTTTTTTTAAAGGGGGGAGGGGTACCTTTTTTCGCATGTCAGGAAAATTATTCATACGTTTGAAGACCACTTCACAAGTACATGTGTCACGTTTCATGACACCAGAGAACTAATGACTTGGAAAACTGCCACATTAGAGTATAGCAGATGCTACATATTTTATCCAAACATTCTATAAAATTCTTGATTGTCTTAAATTACCGGGTAAAGAATATCACGTAATGAGAGGTTTCAACACACAAACCTATATAAAAATTATATCGATAAATATGTACATGCCACTTAAAAAAAATATTTTGAAGCACATATTTTATAAGCATTTCATTCCCCTGTTTTTATCTAAAATGTATATTTTAAAATTTTATGATAACTTATTCGTAACTCCAGAAGACACACGCAAGCTATGTCACGCAAGCAATTTTTATTTTATATTCCACGTTCGAGTCAACACTTGCGTGTCCTATTATCTGCCTGCGGGTTTTCGCACCTCAGTATTCTATTCTTTCCCACATAGAATCGCATTATTCTTTTTTATTCATTCATTTTCCGTTCTTCGGCAAACGGAAAAGGCCCGACATATAAATAATGGAACGTCTGCTCGCACGAATAGAAAATCTCCCCAAATACGAGCGGAAATTATTGTATTTATTTACTCTCGAAAAAGCTTTTCCGGCAAAATATCAGGAGTATGAAATAATAATGAGATGGTCATCATCGTTTTTTAGAATTTTGCGTTAGTTGCGGATGTTTAGATTCTTTTCGGATATCGAGAATGGTTTGCCAGGCAAAACAAATAACAGTTGTAGTGTACAGTAAAAAAATTCAATAAAATAGTCGGATTAGTTTGCATAGTTTATTTTAACAAAATATCACGAGTATTATTTATACAGAATATCACGAGTGTACGGTTGAATTTTGCATTAGTTGCGGATATTTAGATTTTTTTCGGATATGGAGAATGGATTGCACGGAAAAACAAATAACAGTTGAAGTGTACGGTAAAAAATTCAATGAAATAGTCGGTTTAGTTTAGTTTAGTGTAGTTATATTAATGTCCCGTTTATAGCAACACGAGGGCTATTTTGGGACGGGCCTGATCATTTTGAACCACTGTCAGATGACGAAGACGACACCTGAACTGGCACCCTCTTCCTCACATCACACCACACCAGCGGGAGGATGTTTGGCCTGACAGATTTAACGTGCAAGAGACCCCCTCACACGACGGTTCTTCGGTAGAATCGAGTCTCGAACCCAAAACCCTCCGGTTCCGAAGCCGAGACCTTACCACCAGACCACAGCGGTTCAATGAAATAGCCGGATTAATTTGCATAGTTTATTTTACAAAATATCACGAATATTATTTATACAGAGTATCACGAGTATTATTTATACAGAGTATCAC
>JAPMOQ010004393.1:534092-554868 GCA_026543055.1 Argiope trifasciata
TATTATTTATACAGAGTATCACGAGTATTATTTATACAGAGTATCACGAGTGGTATGAAATGATAATGAGATGGCCATCATTGTTTTCTGAATTTTGCATTAGTTGCGCGTGTTTCGATTCTTTTCGGATTACAAAAATGGAATGTACGGCAAAACAAATAACAGTTGAAGTGTACGGTAAAAAATTCAATGAAATAATCGGATTAATTTGGATATTTTATTGAAAATTCATAATATACAAAAAAACACCTTCATTCGTTCTACTGCTTTATTAAAATTTTTATTTGCTAATAATTTGAAAGCAAAATGATAAGGCTCGATTTTATCGGTAGAATGAACAATAATAAGCTAATTAGGTTTGATTCCAATGCCTGAACCACTATTGCTAAAAAATTTGATTACTTCATATCTATCTATTTATCCTCTATACGGACTGCATTTCCAAAGTAAATTCAAAATATTTACTATATATTATATTATATGTATTATTCTTTAATATTATACATTCTCATTCTGTATTATATTATTCATTATACCCGTTTGAAAATGTTATGTACAAAGATAACCACAAACAAATAGTTAAAAATCTTTGATTAAAGTATTATCGGAAAGCTGGCTTTGCTCTAATTTTGTCTCAAGCTCAGAAAATATGAGTGAATATACTGAATATAAATGAATTAGTCATTTTTGAATAAAAAATAATTCTGTAAAGCCAGTTTATGTTTTGTTAATCATCTTTTCAAATGCATTATTAATGCAATTTAAGGTATTTCACAAAATATTAAAAATTTATCTAATTTTCCCTCTTGTCAGTAAATTTAAATGGACCCATCAATTCTATAAACGGAAACATAAATGCTACGATAGCAAAATTGTGTGTTATGGTATTTAATAAAATGAAAAATATATTAAATGAATAATGTAAAAGCAGGATAAATACATTAACATATAAACGAAAAACATTGGTAAAATATATAACGTGCTTTTATAAATTAAAATACCAACTAAAAAAGCACACAAAAAAGTATAAAATTATCATAATTAATTGATACCAACGTAGAACAATGAGGATAATAAAAATAAATATTTCTTATCCTCATGGAAACACCACTTACTTGATTCTTAAAACATCATATCAGCGTTGATAAAAATTGTTACAGTTACATCTACCTGCTTAATAGATTTTATTTTTTTATTCGGGAAATTACGAAAAGTTAACCCATAAAAAAGATAACTTGCTATCTATTATATTAGTACATGTTTTTTGATACTTATTCCGACACAAATTCATTGAAACATATAGGATTCAGAGACTTCGAAATGGGGCCAATAATTTGTCAATTGACAAGAAGATTTATAAAGGTAAAAACGCACCTTACAGCGTTACTTAACCTTGAAGAAGGCAGTTGACATCAAACAGTTACATGAGGGAAACTAATCAAGGTAACCTTTATTAGTGTTAATGGCAGAATGGTTACTTTAAGAAGGTGAATTTGCGGTCTTAATATCAAGGTCGATAAGGAATTTGAAGAGTTCAAAAGAAGGTAAAGCTTTAACCTTTTCAATGCTCCACAGTTAGAAATTGAAATCAGGATAACCAAACGTAATTCAACTATCTTCTTAAAACATTAAGTGGTATTATAACCTTTTAAGGTACCTGACTATTAAGAAGGAAATATTTCGAAAAATTGTAGTTTCTAAAAACTATTAAAGCTACTTTTTTAGATGAAATAATTGTCAATTTTTAATTAATTGTACTGTTTTTAGATGATATAATTGCCAATTTTTAATCAATTGTACGGTTTTTAGATGATATAATTGTCAATTTTTAATCAATTATTTGGGTTTTAGATGATATAATTGTCAATTTTTAATCAAATGTACGGCTTTTAGATTATATAATTGTCAATTATAATAAAAAAATACTATAAACACAGAAAAATTATTGGAAAATATAGTATATTTTGAGAAATAGGAAAATTTGTAATAATTTTTAGTGAAATTTAACCAAAACGGTTAACACTTTACACAAAATTGCAATGCAGATATTCTATTTTTCTTTATACACAAGTGATAGAATATAAAGATAAAAGAAATGGACCAAAATCTAAGAAAACTCTTGATATGCACAGCTTACTTTTTCTAAAAACACCTATAAATAAAATAGTATATTCCCAACAATAAAATTCTTGGTTAATTTCGTTGCCCACATTACTCAAAACGCACGTTGAAATTTTTATGTAAATGCCCTATACTAGTTTCTGCAATATTATGTTAACGGTGGGGAATTTTTATGAAAATTAAAATTTTGAGAAAAAGTTAAAGACAAATTTTAACTGAAAAATATGTGAGCCTGGATGATAAGTCAGGCCTTCTTTTTCCTAGAAATTTTAAACTGTCCAAATATCGTGTTTTAGTTAGCAATGATATAAATTTCTATGGGTGTTTACATACAAATCAATTTTCAACAACGCATTGAATTTACACTTGTAAAGCAGTAATACTTTTTGCGCTATGAAAATCACTGCTAAAATTCTGTATTATTTCAGAAAACAGAGAAGTGATTTTATTATATGGACACTATGCTCATTTTCTACCGAATACTTGGGTAATTATGAACAATATCATAGCCTTATATGCTAAACAAAAAAAAAACATAACACAATTCTCTTTTTATACCTTTTAAGGTAAACCTACCTTGCCATAAACAAAACTCAAAACAACACAACCCTTTCTTTGAATAAAATGTAAACACTAATTCGGAACACAAAAGAAAAATAATTGTTACAGCCAGTGAAACAGAAACTGTTCTTTGTATTTAAGTGTGTTCGCGTGTTTGTGGTTATGAGGTTATCCAGATCATAAACTCAACGCGGCAGACGAAATACGTGCAGCTGCTGAGACATGAAGTCACTACGCTGATCCCAAAGGTGAATTTCTCCGAAAAGTTCAATAAAAAAATAGTAGTCACAAATATCAGAGAATTGAATGTGGTTTAGCACCATTTTAAAATAAAATCAGTGGTTAAAGAAAAGCAATAAATGTCAGCGAATGAATAACGCAATTTGCAGCAGATCTCCCGTTTGAGTTTAGTTTAGCTATATTAACGTCCCGTTTAAAGCAAAACGAGGGCTATTTTGGGACGGACCTCGTCATTTTGAACCGCGTTCAGATGATAATGAAGACACCTGAACTGGCACCCTCCTCTCCACACCAGCGGGAGGACGTTTGACCTGATAGATTTAACGTGCAAGAGACCCCCCTTACACGACAGTTCTTCGGCAGAATCGAGTTTCGAACCTGAAACCCTCTAATTACGAAGCCGAGACCTCACCACCAGGCCAGTGCCTGCCTCTTTAGTTTGAGAAAGTTTAGATGAACACATTATCACTACTCACCCTCAACTAAAACCACAAACAAAATTAATTTTATTGAATTAAACATGGGTAGTAAATGATTTTTTGAAAACAAATGGGTAGTACATGATTATTAACCCATTCATTTGAAAACAATGTGAAAAATTGAAATTAAATTAAATTATTTTGAAAACAAATGGGTAGTACATGATTATTAATCCATTCATTTGAAAACAATGTGAAAAATTGAAATTGAAATCATGCCACTGTGCCTTGATGGTTTCAATCATTTTAATTTGTCTTGTAAAGCACTAACACTATACCTCGGAGTCCGGTTGATAAGGTCTCGGCTTCTGAGTTGGAAGGTTTCAAGTTCGAGACCCGGTTCTGTCAAAGATCCGACTTGTAAGCTGGTCTGGTGCTCGTTAAATTCGGTCAAGATCAAACGACCGTCAGTTGATGAGTTGTGGAAGTAAGAAAGGGATGATGTGCCAGTCCAAGCATCATCCTCGTTATCTGCAAGCGATTCAAAATTATGAGGTATGCCCCTAAATATTTCTATTGTTGCTTTAAAATGGTATGTTAATGTAACTGAACTAAACGAAAAGCATGATCACGGTTTGGATGAAATTACTTTTCATTTCTTAATCGAAGTATTAATCTATCAAATCATTTGAATTTACGAAAATTAATTGCAGTCTAAGAATAATTATAGAAAATGCTTAATTTTCATGTGATTCTTCTGCACGAAAGGTCTATGAAACGCAACCTTTATGAGCTTTTAAATCGCAAACATAGTAATGGCATACAGGCTTCTTGCAAACAAAATCATATGGAAGCTTAAAATGAATGCCTTTAATTTATTTACATATTCTTTGATTATTAAATGACTTTTTTTATTTACATCTACCGCAAAATACCCCTAATTTTGCTTTTAAAACGGTATGTTAATGTAACTAAACTAAACGAAAAGCATGATTACGGTTTGAATAAAATTACTTTTCATTTATTGATCAAAGTATTAATCGAATTTAAGAAAATCAATTACAGTTTAAAAATAATTACGGATAAAGCTTTAAGAAAATTTTTAATTTCCTAGTGAATCTTCTGCACGAAAGGTCTATGAAACGCAACCTTACGAACTTTTGAAGCGCAAACTCAGTAATGGCATATAAGTTTCTTGCAAACCAAATCATATGGAAACTTGAATGACTTTAATTTATTTACATGTTACAGAGTCTAAAATATGGATGACTTTGACCTATTCTATTGTCACAATAGAGACAAGATTGCGCAAACCGTTTAGAAAGGAAGTCACCACAATGGGCTGCCTCCTGCCGTTGCATTGTCTCCTTGATTTGTTTCGATGTTTCTTTGTCTACATATCAATACATGATTCCCTTGATTTGTTGTGCAAATTATTGCAAAAATATGATAATTCGTATGATGCATGTAAACTCTCTCGTATTTGAATTCTGGCTGGCAATGTCTTCTTGTTTTTTACACTAAAAATTGTTTTTATAAATCACGAAAAAATCTTTAAAGCAAATAAAAGGAAAAAAAAAATACAGTAGAATATGGAGTCACTAAGATGTAAACATAAAGGGTGGTTTCTACAACACAAACCTGTGCACTTGGTGCCTATAACACTAGGTTATCTAATCAGTTGGATGAACACAAGATGGAAGGAATAAATACAAAATAATAAAAAAATAAAATTAATAAAAAACAAATCTATATAAATAAAAATGAATGTTTGTCTGTGTGTCTCTTATGCCTTCCTAAACAGTTCATCCAATTGCGATGAAACTTGGTCAATTTATTGCTTACACCTGCTGGATGGTTATAGGGATAGTGCAATTACCTCAAGTTAAGAAAAAAAATTCGAATCTCAACCGCATCTATTAACCAAGGATAAATCTCCAAATAACTTGCTGAGTAGACACAATAGATTTTGTAGGAATGCTCAATCCAAGTGAAAGGTTCATATTTTGTAGCTATAGTACGCAAATGTCATCCAAGTCATTATCAGAGGTAACAACTTTATTACAAATTACGCGAGAACATTTTAGGGAGACCTATCCTGGGGTTTTTAAATTGTAATTAAATTTTAGCGTTTTTCGCAGTAACTTCCAAAAATATTATAGTACAAATAATTTTGCACCAGCTTCATTTTCAAAAAATTATCGTTTCAACTGCATTAACAATTTTATGGTATGAATGATGATGATGTCGTGTCCGTGTTTCCACGGAAAGGGGGTGCAGTAGCTTCGAAGGGTAAAGACCCCTGAGTACCCAGAGGGCAGAAGTCTGACTTCTAGCTCAAATGAAGATGACACACACACATTCGCTAGCACAACCCCTTTTTACAGGGAGGCACATTCACACGCCTCACAGACAGAACACAGAGTAACAACCATGCCCGAACCGGGACTCGAACCCGGGACGCCAGATCACGGGGAAGACGCGCTACCCCTGTGCCAGGACGCCGGCTATGGTATGAATACATTTTCTATGTTCAATGAATTTTGAAAGAAAATATTTTAATTGCATTTCGTAAAATTAAACTTGAGAATTCCGAACGAATATTTAACGAATCACGAGATACTACAAATAGTTTCTTTCATAACAATTCTGAAAGAATACCAGATTTACAATCCCAAAAGAATACACAAATCTAACATATAAAAAAAAGGATATTTGTTCCTATTTTATGTACTGCCGTACCGTTCATCCTATTTCGATAAAACATTGCTAAATTATTCACTGATTGCACTTCATATTATTTTTTCGGTGGCAGCAACGCGCCGGGTACCAGCTAATAGATAATAATTTTTTAAATAAAATGAAAATGAAAAACTATAAATAATGTTAAATAAATAAATAAAAGTTGTTAAAAGTAAGAAAAAGGCGACAAACCCTCCAGGAATTCTCAGAGGGAATTCCATCGGAGTCAAATCCATCACGACTTTATTCAAATTTTGGTAAAGTAATAAGTGGATGGAGGGAACAAGATTCAATTATTGCCTTAGCTTAACACATTCTCTACCACTGACGCGTGGGTGCGTTACAAACAATATGTAATTGTACCAAACCATCTGTGTTATTAGATGAGACCTCCTCTACTACAGTTAAAAGATAGCAAAGATAGCAGGACCATCATTAGATAGATGGTCCTGATTACAGGCGAGGGTAGAGGCAGTGAACGTGTAAAATGTGATGGAATGGAGACTTTTGTATAAACTACGGAAATGTTATTTTAAAAACAATTTTATGAGTTAGAAAAAAATACACTTTGTTTACAATTTTAAAATTATCAGTTATTACACTTAAAAAGGTATTTCCAAGGACACCAAAAGTTATCATTAAGGTATCTGACTACGTTCAAGGGAAATGTTTTGAAAAAATTGAATTTTTCAAAAATTGTTGTTGGATTTTTTTCCAAAACTACTTATAGTTTTTAGATGTATTGTCAATAATAAATTACAAGAAAAAATTTTGGAAAACAAAATATATTTTTAGAAATAAGAAAATAAGTAATAAATTTTCATGAAATTTAAAAATAAAACGGTTAATTCTCAACACAAAATGGTCAGACAGTCATCCTATTTATCTTTGCACACAACTTATAGAATACAATGATGAATGTAATGAATCAAATTCTAAAAAAAATTCTGAGATGCAAAGAAGTGATGGGTAAAAATATACGCATACATGTATTTGTCCCCTAACTTCACATCCCTATTTTTCTGAAAACGTCTATAAATGAAAAAGTATTTCACCAACAATAAAACGTTTGGTTCCTTTCATTACCCATGTTATTTGAAATATAAGCTGAACTTCATATGTAAATACCTCTATTAGTTTTTGAGATGTCATGTTAACGGTGAGGAATTCTATAAAAAAGAATTGTTACAAATTACTTCTAAAATTCTGAATTGTTTTTAAAACCTGAATAAAAATCGTCCCGAAAACGAAAATTTTGTCTAAGGAAAGTTAATCTTTTGAATTTTAATGTGACACAACAATTGCCAATAAGCTTTTCTGCTTGATTAAATTTAAATTAAGATTTAACAAATAAGAAATAAGAAATTTAAAAAAGATTCTAATTAGTGATTATCTATTGGTCAGGAAGTAATTATGTACCAAATTTTATAAATCCAGGACCAGCTGTTTATATTAATTTTTTGTTTATTTTGTTTTCTAGCTGTTTTCTAATTAATTTTTTTGTGATTATCGTTTCTCGCGATTTACAAAAAAAAAAAAAAAAAAGAATTTTACAATATGGCTATTATAAATATATTATAACTTTTGATTCGGAACCTATAATATAAATTTACATTACTGCGAATTAAATAAAATAAAACACAAAAAATAAATTAATTTAAACACAAATAATTAAATTAAAACATGAAATTCCTTGCAAGTCTTTATGCCGTATTTTTAAATAAATGAAAAAGAAAATTGAAACATTTTTACATCAAAAATCAAATTTTAACAGACAGTCTTTATTTCTTAACTGAAAATTTGTCAACGTATTCATGTCATGAATTTTGAGGCAAAGTAGTTAAATAAATATATAAAATAAATTATTTAAATTATTTTTATTTTTGTCATTCTTTTGAAGGCGTTAGACGTATTTTAAAATTGTTTAATAGCAACATTTTACGTAAAAATCTATTTAGAAATATTTTGCTTTACTAAGGAATGTGTTCGTAAGTTATTATTTTGGTAAGTAAAATTTAGTGAGAAGATTTTTTTTCTCATAAGTTTCTAAAAACCACATGAAATATACTTTCTACTTAAATCATTTAACGAAAAGGAATTCTTTTATGAGCGCTAAGTGCTTCTACTCGGTTCTCTTTAGGGGGTTATCGTAAAGTAATCTATCACTGACAAGAAGGTCATTAACGGAGGGGAACGGCACAGAAGAAAAAACACGTCTTCGCCCTTTTCGACGCTTCAATTGAAAGTAGGAAAAAACCGTTTGCGCCCGTCTCGGAAACAACTGAACAGAACGAAAAAACACGGTTACGCCCGTTTCGGAGGGTTTGTGCCTTCCAGAAAAAGACGTCTCCGCCGCTTGGAGGGTTAAAACTATCTCGTATACGAAATACAAAAAAGAAAAAGGAAGAAAGAAAGAAAAAGTAAAGAAAAGAAAAAGAGGAAATTGTATAAAACAAAAATAAAAGGCTCTCATACACTAAATAAAAAAAATAAAAAAGGGGGGAGAAAAAAAGAAAAAGAAAAAGAAGGGAAAAAAGGAAAAAATGTATAATATAAAAATGAAAGACTGAAATTCGAGCTGAATTTTTAAAACTATCTCATATACGAAATACACAAAAGGAAAAAAAAAAGAAAAGAAAAATATAAGAAAAGAAAAGAAAAATATAAAAAAAGAAATGAAAAAGGAAAAATGCACAAAACAAAAATAAAAGACTGAAATTTAAGCTGATTTTTTAAAACTATCTCATATACGAAATACAAAAAAAGTATTATATTCTTTTAAAAATTTAGAAAATTTGGAAAAACCATCCTGAGATCCAAAAAAAAAAAAAAAAAAAAAAAAAAAAACATTTTTCTATCTGTAAACAGAGGATCCGTAAATACAATAATTCAATAATATTGCGAGCTGGACGAATGAAATATTGAAATATAGACTTAATTTGTGTAACCTTCAACATTCTTTTCTAGAAAATTTGGCTGTCTATCTGAATAAATATAAGTAACTAACCTCAAAACGCAAAAATCTAGATCAATAAAATTTCAAACCCAGAAAAATAAATACCTAAACTGTGGATTTGAATAAGAACTTGAATACAATCCATTCAAAGTTCGACCGCATGTCGATTGATGCATTCACCGCATGTAAACACAGCAATACAAAAACACAACAGGTTAAATAAATACAATTCGGTACGTCATTATTATTATTTTGTTGTTGTTGTTATTAGAATTTTAATTCTTTGTGAAAAATTGGTTTCAATTATTCGAGAAAAAGACATTAAAAATATACATTTGATTTTCTTCATATTATTAGATATCGCAAAATACTTATGCGCGGGACTCTCAAACGAGAAATCTGAGCATCTGTAGGTTGAGTTTACTGCCTCAATCAAGATTCAAAATTTTGGGTAAGAGAAGGAAATGGCACTTTTTAATTTAATTAATTTTAAAAAATTAGGGAATAGTTGTAGCAAGAATGAACATTGACGACTATCGAGTATACGTAATGATAAGACTACATAAAACCACTTATTTGCAGAGAGGACACATATTTATAGGTACTATAAATGTGTTTAGTTTAGTTATATTAAAACCCCGCTTTGAAACAACACTTCGTCTACTTTGGGACTCATCTTGCACTTTTGAACCGTGATCAGATGACGAGAACGACACCTGAGCTGTCACCCCCTCTCTAAAATTCCACACCAGCGGGAGCACGTTTGACCCCGACGGATTTAACGTGCATTAAACTCGCTTACACGGCGGTTCAACTGTGGAATCGGGCCTGGAACCTGAAACCCTCCGAGACTTTACCACCAGGCCATCGTGGCCTATGTGAATTAATTAAAAGCTAATAGCGTAGAAGAGACAATGTATCAGTTTTTTTTTTCAAAAGCACAACTGTTTTTATAATGAGATAAATATATTTTGTCTTTTTTAATTTAATTTTAATCGCCAATTTAATATGTGATTAATCACAACACTTTTTCATTTAAAACAATAATAATTCATTTTATTGGTTATGAAGCATTATATTAAATACTGCTATTAACGCCCTCCCTTCCTTAAAGTCTCATCCATAAAGAGAAAAGTCATATTCAGCCAGAAATATCTGTTTAAGGTACCCGACTACGTTAAAAACACTGGTTATCGACTGCATTGGCGAATTTTTATTTTATTGTTATTTCTTGTAATTTAGACTTTCCACTTTCCAAAACAATTGATCTTTTCTAAGAAAAGGAAGGCCTCACCTATCATCCAGAGTCACATATTTTTCAACTAAAATGTGTCTTTCACTTCAATTTTCTCAAAACTTTCCTTTTCATAAAATTCTCCACCGCTAACATGATACCTCAAAAACTAATAGAGGTATTCACATAAAAATGTCAGCGTATGTTTTAAATGATGTGGGCAATGAAAGGAACCAAACTTTTTTTTTGTTGGTGAAATATTTTTTCATTTAAAGGTTTTTTTAGAAAAATGAAGTTGTAAATTTATGGAAAAAATGTATACATGCGTATATTTTTACCCATCACTTCTTTGCATATAAACATTTTTCTTGGATGTTGGTTCATTTCATTCATCATTATATTCCATAACTTGTGTACAAAGAAAAATAGGTTTGCTGCATTATCAATTTTTGCAGAGTGTTAACTGTTTTGGTTAAATTTCATTAAAATTGACTAGAAATATATTCAACTACTCAAATACATTCAACTACTACTACAACTCAAAATATATTATATTTTCAAATAATTTTGTTGTATTTATGGTATGTTGTATTATAACTGACAATACATCTAAAAACCATTGTTTACAATAGTTATTTTTTAAATGCAATTTTTCAAAAAATTTCCTTTGAACGTTGTCGGATACCTTAAATCCTTAACAGAATTGCAAACGTTTCTTCAATATCAGAAGGAAATAAAAAATTGAAAGAAAAATAAGAGCAGCCTTAGAAATATTTAATCAATTTATTTGTCATATTAATTTCAATGCCAAGAAACATCTGTCAGCGAAGCTGAATCTTCAATAAATCCAAGGAATCTTATCGGGAATTGTAAATCATTTTTAAATCCGAGATTGTATTTATCTAACTTTTTTTCACTAACTATCAGATTTTTAAAAAAATCACGTTCTGCCTAAAGATTTTTCTAGTATTTCATTGTTCCTTACAGATAAAACAACAAAAAATACGAAATAATCTCACCAAATCCTTCAAAACACAATGGAATTGAAAAAAATCTTAACCTTGCACATTTAAGTGATAAAGTCTAATATTTAAGGAAAATACTTTTTTTAAAAAACAAATTTTTTTTTTTGAAGTATTCGTGAAAAGAATTTTTTAAAAATTTTCTCGCACATGAATTACAGAGTTACTTTCGAGAATATGTCTGATTTTGTAGAAAAAATCGTTATTCTCAAAGAATTCAACATGAAATTTTTACGCATTTCCACATTTTAGATCGTTTAGATCGTTTTTTCCACATTTTAGATCGATGCTCATTTTAGATCATTTTCCGCCTTTCCATATTTTTTTCTGTTGTAAAAATACATTTTCTGTTGTAAAAATACATTTGTAATTCCATCTATGAAAATGATAATTCAAAGATACTTCGCGCTAGGCATTTATCAGATTTTATACCAAATATATAGATAGATTTCTATCAAATTTTAAATGAAATCGTTCAAAGAAAGTCAATTTGACCGGCTGTCAGTTTGACTTTGCAGCCGCGCAAAATATCTCCAATACAAAAATGATCACCACAATACTCCGCTACCAGTGAGTTGTGGCGAGACGAACGATTTTATAGCACCAAACGTTATGTCGAGAGAAGAGAATGTTTCAGTAGCGCTAAGCGTTAGGGCGAGCGAAGAGTGTGTTTATTGGCCGAGGTCACAAATGAGGCAGGTTGTATTATGGAGTGGCGCCAATGGGGAAATTGAAAACCGCCAAGGATCAAATTCTTGATCTTACGATTTGCAGACGCACAACATATCTCCTACACAAAAGTGATCGCCACTATATTCCATTACCAGTGAGTCTGGAGACACGAAGGTTTTTTCAACATCAAGCGTTATGGCGAGCGGGGAGCGTGTTCTAGGTCCGAGATCGCCAATGTGGCAGGTTGTATTATGGAGTGGCGCCAATGGGAAAATTGAATTCCGCCAAGGAACAAGCTCTCATCCTTATGATGTACAGCCGTGCAATATATCTCCAATACAAAAATGATCACCACAATACATCACTACCAATGAGTCTCTGGAGAGACTAAAGATTTTACAGCGCTAAGCGTTATGGCTAGAGAAGAGAATGTTTCATTTGCTGCAAGCGCTATGACGAGCAAAGAGCATGTTCATTGTCGAGATCACCAGTGTGGTTGTGGCAGGTTGTAATGTGGAGTCACGCCAATGGGGATATTGAACTCCACCCAGGATCGAACTCGCGACCTAACGATTTGCAGCCTCGTAACATATCCCCCATACAATAGTGATCACCACACTATTGCTTTTGCTTTCGGAATAAAAGAATTCCTGATTCAATAAGAAATTCATTTAAAAATTGATATTGCATCTGAATTCTAATTATTGCTCTCGATATCATATATAACAATAAGTCCTCTTACTGATGTTGCCCGGGATTAATCAGATGTCGCCCCCATTATCAGAATATAGTTCAACATTAGAAGATTCGTCCTATAAGATTAGATGTAGATTATGCAGCTGTCAGTAGTTCTATGCTTGAGCTCAGAGAGAAGAGTTATCAAAAAATGATAAAAGGACACGAATGCAGCGTTATAACACAAATTTGCGCTCGAATTTTTTTTTTTTAATTTTCTGTTTATAAATAGAGTTTGTGAGACTAAAAATCATACGATGAAATAGAAAGGAAAGAAAATGTTATTTTAACACGAAAAAAAAGCCCATTTCGCTGAACTCGACGCATAGATAAGAGTTAGAATAAATAAACACGCGATTTCACGCGATCTGAAAAGGAAACGGATAAAAGAAAATAAACAAGTGCTTTTAGTGTGTGATTATAGCATGTGTTTAAAGGATATGCATATGCAAGTGTGGATTTTCAATGTGTTTAAAGGATGCAAGTGTGAATTTTCAATTGAAGATGCACAAGTGTTTCACTTCCTCGTATTTGAAGTGCTCATAGGGAAAGTATTTAAATCCTTAAAAACTCAATTCACGTGATTACGTTGAATCTACGCAATTAAGGCCTCTAAAACCGAAAAACATATTTTTTGTAATAGCTTCCATCTACCTGTGAATACGATAGTTTAAAAATATTTTGATATAGAGATTTGGCGCGTGGTTTTTACACCAAATTGGTAACATTTCAATCAAATTTTGATGGAATTTGGCGCATGGTCTGTACACCAAATTAGTAACATTTCGATCAAATTTTGACGGAATTTGTATTATTTTTATCAAATTTTGATAGAATTTGGCACGTGGCCTTCACTCCAAATTCGTATGATTTCAATCAAATTTTGTTGGAATTCGGCACCTGGTCTTTACACCAAGTTTGTAACATTTTCATCAAATTTTGATGGAATTTGGCATGCGGCCTGTACACCAAATTTGTAACATTTCTATCAAATTTTGAGCGAAGTCTCTCTGAGAGCAAGTAACAAATGTAAATAGATAAAATTTTGCACACAGTTTTAACTTGTAATGTAATTTTTTTGCAGATTTCTCAAAATGTTCATTGTCTATCGGTCTGTACATTCATATGGCATGTACGCGCAATCATTCAAACACTCAGCCACTTTGATGCTTCATATCTTATTCGTGATATTATTAGCAGAATTTTAACTCTTTTTCAAATTTCAGAGGCGATATAATAAGAAAAAAAAGTGTTTAAAATGCATTTGCATATTTCATTAACATATAAAGAAGCACAAAATGACAGAGCTCCGAAAAAATTAAAAGTATTGAGCATCCCTTGCTGCAGGTGCAAAATTGTCCATGTTATGGGGTGGTAACACAATTATAAGGGGAGAATGTTCTAGTAAAACTACTTTCGTGGATAATATGGTATCTGACTACGTTGTAAACACTGGTTATCGGCCACATTGGCGATTTTTTAAAATTGTTATTTCCTGTAGTTCCAACTTCCCTTTTTCCAAAACAGTTAACTTTTTCTTAAAAAAGAGAGGCCTCACCTATCATCCAGGATCACATATTCAGCTAAAATTTGTCTTTCACTTCAGTTTTCTCAAAACTTTAATTTTCACAAAAATTCTCCACCGTCGATATGATATTTCTACAACTAATAGAGATATTCACATAAAAATTCTACCAGGTGTTTTGAATAATAGGATCAATAAAATAAACCAAAAGTTTTTTTTTTTGTGTGTGAAATACTTCTTCATTTATAGGTGTTTATAAAAAAAAATAATTTGTGAATGTATGGAAAAAATGCATATATGCATATATTTTCACTCATAACTTCTTCGCATCTCAAGATTTTTATAAGATTTTGGTTCAATTCATTCATCATTGTATTCTATAACTCATGTACAAAGAAAAATAGGATTGCTGCATTACAATTAGTAGAGTGTTAACCATTTTGGTTAAATTTCATTAAAATTTACTACACATTTTCCTATTTCTCAAAAGATATATTTTTAGATAATTTTGTTGTATTTATAGTATTTTGTATAATAATTCATAATATATCTAAAAACCATAATTTTAAATACTTTTTTTTAAAAAATCAAATTTTTCTTTCGAACGTAGTCGGATACTTTAATTCGATAGGCAATTCTTCAAAATCTCATTCAATCAGATCTATAAAAATATTTATATCCCAGATTAGTGAAAAAAAATTATGTAAAAAGCTAAATTATAGCTCATATATGGTGTAAAGTGAAAATTGCTATGATGGTGTGTATAAATGTTAGCATTATTTCGAGCAGCATATTATAAATTTAAACATATTAAAAGTACCGACTATGTTTGAATAACAAAAAAAAAATTTTTTTTTGTAGCCTTCGCTTAAAGTTTCATGTAATATGTTTCATGAGTTTTAAAGACTTAATTTTATCATCAGTTTTTTAATGTAATGGAACCCACTAAACTTCATCGGTTTTTAGTTCATGATGATAATATAGAACATGTTAACAATTTTATAACTCTTAATAATCAATCAGTGATTTATTTTAGTTAAAAATTAATTTCACAGAGTACCATCTAGAAATCATTTTGAGAAAAACAAATTTTTAGATTCCATATTATTTTTCACTATAAACTTAAGAAATATATTAAATGCAAAATAGGATTGAAGGAACAGAAAATGATCAAAATGAAAAAAAAACTTTAAACATCCTTTTTATTAATTTATTAATAACAGAAAATAATATATGATTATCTTTTTTTGCTGAAAACTTTTTTTTCCAAATTTTAAAAATATTAAGACAAAATGTATTTATCAGAAAAAAATTCAAGGCCAAACCTCGGAACTTAAAATATATTATAAAAGGATATAAGCGTGAAAAATATTCCGTCTAATTAGAATACGTTATCAGATTTTGTCATCTGTAATTTCGTCTTCTATCTATATTTTTTCTCATCTATATTTAATCTAATAATATAATAAAAAAAGATAAATTAAAGAGAGGAAATAAGAATATCATAAAAAATAAGAATGTAGAAGTTTCTTCTTTTACTAGGAATATTACTGGTGCGAATTAGAATATTTACTGTTTTATTAGAAAAATAAATATTTAGAATACGTATAAATTACAAAATTACCCTTAGTATTCTAGCATATAAAAAGAATTTTTTTGTATAATAGTTCGTGTAAGATATTTTAACTTTAAAGTGATTCAATTCGCCAATCCGTTTTGTAAAAATTAGAATAACTATCATAAGAAATAAAGACGAATAGCGAAAAAATAATAAATAAAAAAAGTTTTGAAAATACCTTAATCAGATTATTAAAATATTCTTTTTATCAAAAACCAGAAGATCAAAACAATGATAATAAAGTGAGATGCAGCAAAAAATATGTGAATGTTGTAACGCCACGTTGAGTATTACAAAGAAAAAAAGTAAACCGAAAAACTTAAATTCAAATTTAAAAAGCTCTTGTGATTACAGCTTCACTTTACTTTGAGGTTTCTATCGGTTTTCGATTTTTGTTTCCATTTCACATCTTTTGATAAAAAATATTATTTTTTTAAACATTAATAAAAAATTTAAACAATAAATAATTTATATTTTTTTCTTTTAAGTTGTATTTACATATATACAAAAGCGCAAAGACTTTTTTTGTGGGTTGCATATAAAATTATCTATATTTAATCAAATATTTTTTCATCATTTCAGCGCAGTTTTTTGTAAAAAGTGTTAAACTGAATATAATTGTTACAATAATTGCCTTGATGCTAAAAAATTGCCTTATATTCGAATTAAAAATAAATTAAAAAATAAAAGTGTTGAAATTCTTTCAACACTTTCAAAAATAATCGCTAATTTCATAAAAAATACTGAGTTCTGATAATGAAAGTTATCAAATAATTTTTGCTAAAGACTATGTTCATCGTCATTATTTTTTTTTCTTAAACGAAAGAATAATTTATGCACATAATACTATGTTCATCATCATTATTGTTTTTTAGAAAACGGAAGCACAATTTATAAATATAAGACTACATTCACCATCATAATTGTTTTTTCGTAAACGAAAGAATAATGTATGCACATTTATTGAATCATTTTTTATTTTATAGTTCTTGAAACTATAATTTTTTTGAATAGATATTTTTTAATTTTCTGATTGTAATGTGTAAATCTGTATTTAGTATGTAATGCATATCGATAAAAAAATGACAACAAAAAGTTAAAAAGAAATTGAATAAAATGAATGCAAATTTGGAATTACCACCATATACAAAAAAGTAGAACTCAAAATCATTATTTTTTCCCCTTTTAGTTCAGTTTGAAATATATCTATAAAATTTGCAGTAATAATCTAAAAGATAATTTCAAGCAAAATTCATAAAAACAAAAATTAAAATTAAGAAATAAAAATGGATTGATGAAAGAAAATTTGAGTATTACCTTTGGTTGATTGACATAATAAATAGCTCTTTTTGGCCAAAATTGACACGCTTTTTGGGCACATATTGATGGGACACTCTTAGATTTCTTCTTTAGTTGAAGCACTTTAGCCGGTAAAGCCATTCAAAACAGTTGATAAAACAGTCAATAAGACAATTAAGTAGTTTAATCCGTTTCTTTGCTGTTATAAGCTCTATGTTGTGCAAGTCATTACGTATTTTTCATCCACAAGTTAACAACTTTCAGTTATTCAGGAATTTTTTATCATCCAGCACTCTTCCATACGTAAAATCCAGCTTTAATATGAATTTTTAATCGAATAAAATGGTATAATAAAAGTATCATGCTTTATTTAGTTTCCTTAATAAGCAACTTCACATGGAAATTTAACAAATGTTAATTAAATTTTTATTTAAAGCCCAAAGTCTCCATTACAGGAATGCGGAACACCATTTTCCTTATACTATATTCAAACTAAAACATCATAAGTATTGCAAACATTATCTTCTTGCATACATTTTCAACACTTTTAAAAATGCAGCCATTTCTGTAATAATCAATTTAATTTGAACCAATAAAAAATCCACAGTTTTCTTTTGTTCTTCGACTAATTAAGTTTTTCATTAAGTAGAATAATTAAACATATCTAGAATTAATTTAAAAAAAGCGAAAACAAATTGGAGAGAAATTTTCCCAATAGATTTGGCGCATAGACGAAACTCCCACAGCTGATTCCACCAGCTGTTTTCTGCTTACTAAAATGACAGTTCAAGAAGATGCTCGCTTAGGGTTACTTTCCCGCTTCTCCACGAAATCGCGCCAAGCGTGGGAAAATGTGTCGCCAAATGAGTGAGAAACGAGACTGAAACGCCTCCTTTTCGGCGGTAAGTTATTAATGCGTGTAAAAAAGTGGGTGTTTATGCTTCAACGCAAAAACATGTCTTTCTTGACTTGTCGTCAGTAAAATCATGCTCATCGGTGTAGAGTAATTAATCAGCAGTTTTTATCAGAGTTAAACAAAGCGTTGCATCAAATTAAATGCGTCATTCTTTTGAATATTAATGAGGAAGCGTTTGGAACATATAATTTTTTTAAATTTTCGTTTCCATTTCGCAGAAGTAGAGTAGTTTTTCAAAAACAATTAATTAATTCAAAGAGTAAATGGTGATTTTGATGATGATGTCGTATCAGCGTTACCATGGGAAAAGGGGCTCTGATTTCTAGCTCAAATTAAGATGACATATGCACATTCGCTTGCACAACCCCTTTTTACAGGGGAGCTCTTTCACACACCTAACAAATAGAGCACAGGGTAAGAACAACCATGGCCGGACGAAGATTCGAACTCGGGAAGCTCACATCATGGAGAGAATTTTTATTTTGTCTAATTTATATATATATGCGCGAGCGCGGGTTTGTGTGTGCGTGTATTATAATTTTTATATAGTGCCATTTGAAGATTGCAAACAAATTTGTAATTTTTATAATGCACAACTTATTGGTTTTAATTAACAATGATTTCACAAGGCTTTCTTAATGCTGCCCACAAATATCCCACTTCAAATGTATTAAATATAGAAGAAAAATGTCTAACATATTTTTAAGTTGACAATTTAAAAAGTTATGCGCATTTTTTAAAAATTCTGGTTGCCATAATTTTCACATTAGTATTGATGGCAATTTTTTATTCATTTTATATTTTATAAAGTTAATTTTAAATGCATTAAAAATTATATTAGTGAAAATTGTTAAATTGCTCCATTGCCAAAGTTTTGGAAATTTAATTCAAATCAAGTTTGATAAATCTTGATTAATTTATCGAAATTGAAGTTCGTATTTTCATTAGTATAAAATGACGAAAGGGAAAAAATGATCTACTGCCCAATTTTTTTAATAATACCTTCTTCATCTTCTTGTATACAACCGACCACCCCGCAACCACTGAACGTAGCAGTATCCACAGGATGTGTTGGGGTCGACTGCCGAATAAGTATTGTCCAACCTTACATGGACCGATCAGTCAAACTCACATTCCTCTCGGGGTTGTGAATAGCTGCCTTATCGACTGCCTCCCTACCTGCACACTCTCAAACAGTTGGAATGAAATTATTCATCGTTGACATCATATCCTCCAGGGTTTCGAGGTGACCTGGTACCATCCGTACTGTACTTAAATCATTATTTACAATCTTCAGGTCCTTCCTTCACTCTGAGATCTCCATACATTCCGTTAAATAGTGGTAAATCGTACCCATTTCTCTACAATCCAGCAACACTGAGAACAGTCATATGACTAGACTATTAAAACTTGCATTTGTCCCTCAATCAAAATTTTCTTCTGCTAACTCTTTAATAAAAAGGTTTATTTATATTAATGTAGCTTTATAACAAATGTTTTTGTATGCGAAATATTAATTTGTAAATGCCTTCTTCTAAGATAAACCGTACTTCTTTTAATAATACCCAAGGAAGAAAAAAAATCGAAATCTGATCTAAATTAACTTAAGACTGAAGACAGACAGACTCTCATAACATCCTGCTATTTTTATAAATACTATTTTCAGGGTCATATTTAGTAAATAAATTTCTTTAACAATGGGATCAACGTTTTCATAAACAGCAAACGACTTGATATGAAAAACTATGGACAAAAAATAAAGTCCAATTTTTGCGGCACGCGAGTGTAGTAGGTTGAATGAGTCACTGCCTTTCATCTGCTCCGTTAATCAGCTGTTCCTATGTAGAGTGGAGGACAGATTTCAGCTGCCCAGATCGAGATCGAGATATGGGATGCCGAAGCACGATTTTTATGAGAAACGGCGGCAAAAAGTAAAACCGTCGCTGGCGCTGTTCCCTTGTTAGCTTAGTATTCAGCAGCGAACTCCAATGGATTCTCCATGTTGGTATGTATAACTGCTTAAACAATACGGTCAATAATGGAATATTCTGAATTCCAGAGATGCTCAAGAGTTTTCAGGAGATATAGTTTTAAAAATTTATTTATTTATAAAAAAAGACAAAAACTTTCAAAAAATTGAATTTCCGATGATTCAAAAAAATAGAGAAAAGAAAATATTGCGTCAGAGCTATTTTCTTTTTCCCCAGCCTTTTTTGCCACTTCTTGACATTTTATTTCATATATATATATATATATATATATATATATATATATCATTCACAAGCTGCGCAGGCGAGCAGAAGTGAATGAAAAAGGCAGAAAATAATTTCCCCTCGTTTTATATAACATATTTTGATTGAGAAAATATTGTTTATACTGCCAATATATTATTCAGATTATCATAGGGATTTCTGACACACGTCGATCACATGATAAGGGAAAAAAAGGGACCTTTTTAAAAAAGTATTTGACAAGTCAGCCATCTTTATCGTTCACTCTCACCGTGAGAATCGCTGACTAAAGAACTTTACAAAGCATTTCTTGAATGAATGAAGTAGAGAAATGGAATCGGATCAGGAAATAAGAGAATATTTTAGAATGAAGTTACTATGGGCTAAATCAAAATAAAGCTTTAGAAATTAATTTGGATTTAAATTAGATGTTAAGAATATCATTACATATGTGTGTGTGTTTATATATATATGTATATATATAT
>JAPMOQ010004394.1:0-12904 GCA_026543055.1 Argiope trifasciata
TATATATATATATATATATATATATATATATATATATATTGGACAGCACAAAGATGATAACTATATACTGCCGAGACGAACATACAGGACAGTACACAGCATTACACTACAGCAGATAGTACAGCACACGTAGAAATCCGATAGTGACAACGTCCACAGCACACAAAGTGGTCAAACAGGATTCAGCAGGAGAAAGGATCCTTGGAGACTTGCTCCTTGCTTGTCTCTCCAGACAGCTGAACTACTCCTCTGTCTCTTCTCGCTTTAGCTGTTAACTCACTACTTCAATCCGCAACTACTCCATTCATGATGGCACGACACCACGGGCACGACGCACACAAGACGCGACGGGATACGGCACATAGTATCGCAGTTGCTTTGGTATCCTACTGGCAACTCCTCTGTAAGGACTCCTACTATTACAGGTGGCTCTACTGGCAACCCTTCCAGCTTGAGATTGCCGGTATTTTATAGTTCTTGAGAGGTGGACCTGGAAACTTCAAGTCCTATCAGAAGCTTATCTCGGTTCCCAACGGACGTATCACGAAAATTTTGGAAATTTCGGGTATTGTCCATTTTGTCGTCAAATGGTCGCCAAGTTCTGGGATCATTAATGCGACAGCCGGACACCTTCAAAAACCGATTACTATAAATCATTTTTTCTTATGATGACACTATATGTGGTGAGAGATAACTTAATGAATCAATGAAGACAATTTATAACTTAAAAATAATAATGTTCTCTCATGATAAATTGAATTGCGATTGTAGATTTTTTTCTTTGAATCATTTATTTATTTTTGCCAATTGATAGATATATTTTTCATTGAGAATTTTACCTGATATGTAAACGAAAATGCCATTGCACGATAGTTTTCTATTTAATTTTGCTGAATTGAAGAACACATAAAGCCTTCGAAACTTCAGATGTCGCTGTTTTGAATGACTAATCATATGACACACATTCTACTGCAAATGCGATTTCAGTGAAACAAGTATCTAAAACTATAAGAGTATATTTAACTAAGAACTCATTTAGATTGTTTCGTGTCTTGGACTATTCCTGTTTTACGATAACTGGAAACTTCATTCTTCTTTAACAATAACCCTTTTATTTTTTTAATGAAAATTATTGTATTTAATATATGTAATCATTTAATATATGTAGATTCATAATAACTGGTAGATATAAAAAATACTTCCATATAAAAAAATTCTTCCCATAGATACAAAAATTCTAAAAAAATACGTGTTTCAAATTAAAACAAATCTGCACTTTTGGTGCTAAAGCTATGCACACAAATTTCCTCATTCGTCCTGTTATATATATATATATATATATATAAACTCAATGCATATCTGTAATTTTTAGATGAAGACCACATTTCAAATATTTTTACATGTCATTGAATATATCCAGATTTTGTGATTTATCGTGTAGACAAACAGATGATACTCCTAAGGCATTTTTTTCTTGGATTCAGTGAAATTTGAAACCTGACTATTCATCAAAACTCGGAAAACGATTTTTTTTTACTTTTATAATTAATACCTTCTCTTTGTATTGTTTGTAAAGATAAAAATAAAAGTGGAAAAGGAAAACAAAGAACATTTGATTAATAAGGAAATCTTTTATATTGTCAACAGACGCACATAATTAAAAGTAAAATGTAAAGAAAGAAGCGGTGATCTTTTTACACAATTTTAAGCATAGAAAGTCTAGACAGAGATCCCGTCGGCGCCATTACACTAGTAAAAAAATCTAATGGAAGTTTTTGAAACATTATCCCAAATTCTTCTCCAACAGAATTTAGTTTGAATTTTAACATCGTGTTAAAAAATAGATAAGCAGAGATTGAAACGATATTGACATTAAGCGACATTGCAGTCTGATAATTTTTTATACTCCTTTGTCTGTCATTTTTTATTGTGAAACTATTTAAGTAATTTTATGGAGCGATACATTTCACAAAAGAAATGTATCTACTGTCATTGTAATGAGCTTTCGAACTAATTATTATATTTAAAACCAGAAAAATTCTATTACAAAATATATTTTTAAAAAATTTAAAGAAAGTAATTTAAAAAGTTGTTCGGTAATAAAACACTCACTATTGAGAAGCTTGATAATGATGCTGTCGTGTCTATGTTAACACGAAAAGGAGATTCAGTAGCTTCCGAGGGTAAAGACCCCAGAGCTCCCGAAGGCAGAAGTTCTTTCTAGCTCAAATGAAGACGAAACACCCACATTCGCTTGCACAAACCCTTTTTACAAGGGGGAGGGGAACTCATTCACTCAGCTCGCAGGAAGAACTCAAAGGAAGAACAACCATGCCTGAACAGGGAGTCGAACCCGAGAGTACCAGATCATTGGGAAGACTTGATATCCCTAAGAAAGGACACTAATGTCTGCTCTTCTAATTTTAAAGAGAAATTTAAAAAATAGTTTTTCCCGCTATCAGTTTTGTAGTTATTGAGTAGAAATGTTGAAATCTCTATTCCCTTTAAGCTTAGTGGTATGGTCTCGATTTCGGGGTCTGAGGGTTTCGCGTTCATGACCCAATTCCACCGAAGAACAGTAGTGTAAATGGCTCTGGTGCACGTTAAATTTTTTGAGGTAAACTGTTCTGTTGCAGGTGGGGTGTGGAAGTCTGGAGGGGGGTTACCAGCTCAGATGTCACCCTCGTCATTTGAAGAAGTTCAAAATTACGATTTCTGTCCCAAATAGCTGTAATGCTGCTTTAAAATAGTACCTTAATATAGATGAACTGCTCAATTAATTTTTGATTAAATATTAGCAGAATGTTTAGAAAACCTTGTTTAAGTGAATACTTATTTACATGCTTTCTATATCATGCGTACCGCAATTTAAAAATAGTATGCCAACCTACGATTATTATCTTTTTAAAATACTCTAATATACAAAATGTATTGAAGTTGATCCAGTTTTTTTTTAAATCAAAACTCAATGAGGAAATATTAATTTGAATAAAATTCTAAAGTGAACTGTTACAGCAGGTTTATTACAATAACATTGTATACTATCCGTCTTTGGAGATTAACTGGTTCACTCAGAATATTTGTTATAATCAATAAGCTTTAAATCATTTATACTCTATATCCCTTCGATTTCTTCTTAACCGAATGTATTATGTTTTAAACTTCTCTTTGTCTTTTGAGTTAAAGTAATTTACTTTGTAATTTATCATGCAAATTAAGCAGAAAACATGCAGAATTTTTTCTCTGAACTCCTAAAAATGGAAGGAAATTATTAAATTAAATATTTTAGGAAAGGATGATAACTGTTTAGATTTTATTGTAACTATTAAATCAAATTTTAAAATGGCAAAAATATTTTCTTAATGCTATAAAATTTTCGGGAATCAATCATAACAAAAAAGACACAATCTCGCTTAATGTTTATTAATTAAAATTTAACTAGAATCGCTGCAAACAGCAAAATTTGCTAGCTCTAGATCAAACTATTTGTTCAATAGAAAGAATAAATACTTTTTTATTGTAAGGTTAGATTCATTAATTTCCATATCACCTCTAGGATTGTAAAGTTATTGCATCATAATTGTTAATATTACATTTGAAGACCGTATTCAACTAATTTAACGTTACCATATATATTTTTAACGTATTATTATAAATTTATTATAAAATACAAAGTAAAAAAGATATAACAAGTCTTTGCCATAAGATTTTCTTATTCTTATAATTTTATTAATAACTTTAAATGAGAGAAATTGTATAAAAGTAAATTTTTACTTTTAGAATTGACCAACATTTTTATTTCAAATTACAAAATTAATTTTATTGTGTGATGTCGAATATGAAGAACAATCTTTTGTCAATTAAATATATTGTCTCCATAAAAATGAATATTTTGCTCCTAAAAATTCTAATCGGTGTATCAATATAATAATACAAAAACTTATTTATTGGCATAGTATTCTGTTATCAAAATAATAAATTTTAAAACTGATAATTTTGGATGGATTTAAAAATAACAAATGTGCATTAAACACAACGTTTCTTATTTTACATTCAATAATCTGTTTCTTTTTTAAGAATTGTTTTCCAAGTTTCCATTTTTCTCTCTTTTCTATCATTATGATTTCTTTTTATTCCGTTTATTATGGTCGTCCCTCCCCCTCTTCTTAAAGTGGAGTCCTACAGATTGTGAGTCACATCTGCATGATATTGTTCCGAGAATTCGTGCATCCAAAGTGTGTTATTTCTTATTTCCCATGTGTTCTACATTTGAGAGGAAATAAGAGAAAAAAAAAAGTTACATCCTCTAGAACTTGATGAAAGTGATTCCTGAAATACTTAATTTGACCGAAAAAAAATGACCGAAACCTAAAATAGACCATGAAAGTTAAAAACTCACGTTTTACTTTCTCGCATACTCGGTAATAAACTTGGTATACCAAAGATTACGAGGCATTGGCTTAGACTAGTAATTAAATTCATGACAAAGTAACGAAGTATTAACTTTTGTCATGAATTTAAAATGTTTAATGAATATACCATGCGATCATCGGGGAGTCATTAGATGATTAATCTTTGGCTTGCCATTAGTATCATCCGAAAATATCATAAGTGCTTTAGACATGTTTTTTAACAGATTGAAACAAAACTGCACACAAAACTGCACTTCTAATCAGAAACATTAAATTTGATATATGCCTCTCTTCGCTTTTGAGTTATTGCGTTTAAATGTTATTGAAAATACAGATCGTCATGGGGCAACCTCCATGTTGGAGTTAGTTAAGAATTAGATAGAAATCTAAAATTAGATGTTAAACATATGTAGAGAATTTTAATCTTATATATCTTCGTTTTGCGTTAAATTACATTCGAACAGCCGGACAGTGGACTTCCTCTAAACAGTTTGTTCAAAATGTGATGCAAATATGAAAAATTGGAGTTAAAAACGTGTATCAAGTTTCCTTTTCCTAGCTCAACACGTTTTTGAGTTATTTTTATCATATACTAACAGATAGACTGATGGACATTTTCTAAAAATTTAGTTTTCGAGCGAGAGGTGCTCTAAAATGCAGAGATCCGTTATACTCTTATGTTAGAATTTTTTGAAGTTAATTGTTTATGACGTTAAAAATTTTTCTCTTTTCTACATATACGATAATGTAAGAAGAGAAGAAATAATGGCATTGAAAATTTGCTGAAATAATTTTACTGAACGAAAAGTAGAATAACGCGTAACATTACCATCAAAAGAATGAGACAATATAATAAATTGAAAAATGCATTTTTGTATTTCCAATAAACATGGCAGCAATAAAAATATCCACCCTGATTAAATAAATCCTTCCCTACTTTCTTGCAAGTGGCAATGGTTTTTATTTGACTTGGATATTGAAATCCTTTCACGATGCATAAATCTAGAATCTTTCTAAATTCTACCTTTCTAAATGATGCATAAATCCACAATCGTTCTAAATTCTACCTTTCTCATGGAATTTACTTACTATTTTTTTAAATGAGCATATCCACGTGAAAACTCTAAAAAAGGAAATAAACAGGATTTTTCAATAAAGCAATTATCAGAGGAATAACATTTTTAATTTTGAAAGAAGAAGTTTTATCTATTTTAGCAAACGATAATTTAAAACTTTAAAAATTTATATCTCATTTAAATGCATCAAAAATAAAATGCGCTTGCATTTTATTCTCAACGAAACAAATGCAAATGTGAAAGATTTAAAAGTGCTTTCCGCGTGAATTTGGAATTATTTTTATCAACTTTTTCTCATCCCCCCCTTTCTTTTTTTCTTTTCTTTCTTTCTTAAAACGCAAGCAGATAAAAGTCATATTTAATTTCTTTTCAAGTCTGAACAAAGTATCTTCTGTTGAAAAGATGATAAGAGAAAAATTTTCTTTTCGACTCATTATCCGAATAAAGAAAGAAATAAAGATGAGACGTTGAAAATGATGTCTCAAATTGCCGAAGGGAGTAATTATATGCTACGGGTACGATTAATTATTCGGAAAATTAAGAGGAAAAAAATTCTTGATTCATTTGTCTCGGTGAAGTCTCTCAGAAAACTAGGAACTGAAGAATTGTCTTCAATTGGAAAAGTTGCGAAGTATGATTTTTTTAACATGACGTTTATAAGCTGGCAAACTTTCTATAAATTGCAATTCGTGTCGCTTAAAAAAAATCGTTTAAGATGCTTTACAAACCAGACTTGAAAACAAAATTTCACAAGAAATTACCACTTAGGTAGTAGATGATTTCTAAGAAAAGAATGTTTCGAGATTTCAATTAGACTTATTACTAAGCATTGGAAAAAGTCTCCTCTAAACTTTCTCGTCTAATTTCTAAACTACTGTTACTGTTAATCCGTTCATACAAAAAGAAATAGATCTTAGATTTTTAAAAAAGTGAATGCCACGAGGATTTAAATTTTTCTTTTTTCTTTAAAATTTATTTGTTTTTTGTTTCGCAGTATAATAAAAAATAAAAGCATAGTATGTATTTTAGGCACCTTTTATCTACGATTAAAATCAAACCGGTTTAAAACTACAACTATAATCCCAAAATCACATCTACAACCTAATTTAATATATATAAATATGTTTTTGAGATATCGCTTGATTGACGAACAAGTCTTTGAGCAATTTGATTTCATATTTAATACATAAATTTAAGACTTTAAGTCTGTTTACCAAATTTTATCTATATGGCTCTTTTTATTTTGTAATTATTGTTTTAACTTATATTCAGGCAGCCGAATAACAGACTTCTTTTCAAAGGATTTCATTCGAAATTTGACAAATTAGAAAATTTAGTATAAAGACCATATGATAAATTTCATTCATCCAGATTAAAGCATTTTTAAGTTGTATTGCTCAACGGCAGTCAAAAAGACAAAATTCAAAAATTGCATTTTGAACTAAAGGGAGAAGAAAGTCACAAACGTGAAGCGTCATCTAAACCACGAGTTTGAATATTTTTGAAGATTGCATTACTTTATCTTTGTTACTTTATGCAAAGAGAAAATAAAAAGGAATATATTTTTGACTTACTAACTTGAGACTTTTTCTTTTGATTCAATAAGCAAAAAATGAAGCTTTAATCTCCTTTAGAATTTAAAAACTTAACTATTTCGTGATACCAAATTTTATTTCTCTCGTGTTCTCCTCTGATTTCAATATCTTTTGAAAAAACATTTTGAAAACGCTGTTTGATGGTGCTTTTAATAATTTCACCAATTATTCTTATGCGTATAAGCATGCCACGCTATTAAATACAATTTGCATGTGCATTTTAATTCTGCATATTTCTAGTCATTTTTAAGTTATTTTTACGTATTTGAATGATAATTAATTTCATTATTATGGTTTTAAAAATCTTTATATTTTTTTAGATTAATTCCAATCCAAATATCTGAAAAATGTTATTTACCCTTTTTTATTATATTCTGCATGCGGTTAGTAAAAAATTTGTATGAATGAACCCTTCCAAGATAAATTGCAATTAAAAGTTACTAATATTATCTAACTATGTTAAAATACATACTTAAGAAAATCTTTTATTTTTGGAGCCGGAAACAATTGTTAAACTTTTATAACTATATCCCTGACCGAAAAAAAAATCCTTAATAAGCACCCTTTTTTTTTTTTTCTCTTAACTAGATATTTCCTCCTCGTTTCTTCATGAAATCAATGCAGTTTCTCTTATAGTTTTACAAAATGATTATCTTTTTGGAAATGAAGATTTGTAAATACCAGATCATCCTGGAAAGTAAGTATTGATTTTATAATAAAAATAATTTTAACTTTCTACAGGAAAATTTATGAGCAAATAAGAACTTTAAATTATTTTTTCAGTACTTTCATAAAGAATATGCACACTGCTAAAGAATGCTAACCTCTTAAAAATCAATGTTTACATTCTTACCTCAAATCTGTGGAATTGTTGTCCCTCGTCTGGCTATTATATTTCACTCTTCAAAACTTTTTCTGTTCTTTTTTGAATATCCTGATTATATAGAGAAGGTAAAATGGCCTAGGAAGGCAGATGTCAAACCCTCAAAAGTCATGGTAGTCCTTTGAGTTTCCCCTCGCCCCTAACCAAATTTTTTGTTAGTGACGCAGTATGACTTGTGTGTGCTTTCTAATGTAATTTTTTTAAAAGTGAGTATTCATTTTGGACATTTTACACTGATTGAATCCAAAATTTAGCACATAACTACAATTATGGCTACAGTATTGTACCAAATTTTATTTAACTAGATCTTTACGTTTTTTAATTATTGCATTAATATGTACAGACAAACAAATAACCTCATTCAGACTTTGATATATTTTGCTTAGAATTCAACGTACATCTACAGTTCTCGCGATAAACCTATATACCAAATTATGTCTATAATTATAAATCTAGTTGTAATAAAAAACAAATCTGAAATGAATTATTATGTTGAGTTGAATCGTATCTAGTATGACGCATAGAGTTGTCGTGTTTGTTTATATATAACCTGATGTTTGGAGAAACTTCCCGAAGATAGATTTTGTCTTACTTATAATAGATGCCTACAAAATAGGTGTGAAGACTGTGCATAAGATTTCACCTTTATAGCTGAATGCATATCCAAATGCTCATTATTCGATGCGCTTAGACAGACATAACTCAAAAAAATGTATTTTTATAACTTAAGAATGACTAAAATAAGAAGATTCGCTAAAATCCTAAAGTAGAATTTTTTGATTATTTCTATAATTTCTCCTCTTCTGATGTGTGGGCCCGGGGCAACTGCCCCTTATGACCATGCCTTAGTCAAGCTCTGAATATGCAAGAAAATAAAAAAAAGATGGCACTAGACAGTACAACATTTTTGATCTGATCTATCCTTAGAGAATTGTTTACGACAGCAAAGCTGGACAAAAAAGTCGAAACTCAGCAGCATTAATGATTTGACCCAAGTATACATTCTTTAAGTACTGAGGTGGAATGTAAATTATTGCGATCTGTGCAGGAAGCGACAAGAGTTGTGTTTTCAGGAATATTTCTTTAATAATCACATTCTTACACTCAGAACAAACTCAAAAACAAGAAATTCACGCTCGCATCTGAACAGTACATATCATATCTCAACCTAATTACACACGTAAGGCATTATGGGATGGCCTGATCAGGCATTGCCATCTAGTCTCCAAAAGAGAAGATAAGAATAATGGAATTGCTACATCACATCTTTTCTGAGTTTAGTTCTCCCAATTTTCATTTGGAATTGTTTCATAAATTCTAGTGGTCAATATAGCAGAATCCTCAGTACAATTGCAATTTCTAAGCCTTAAAACATAAGAAATGTTCATTTTTCCATCCTTAACAGATTGCAATCGATTTCATGTAGCTGATTGCCGCATATCATAAACATATAAAATGTCTCAATTCTTGCCATCCAAAAACAAACCCGATCCTCATTTCCTGCTTTCTCCGCTGCCGATAGATATTGCTCCATCTCGAGCGAACAAGTGCCCACCTTTTATATTTTCCGAATGTCGCGTGCCTTAGCTCTTCCCTACCACGAATAACGAACAAAAAAAAGCGACGGGGGTGGGGAAGAATATTCGCTTCACTTCTCCCCGTTCAGCAGCATCTTACGGGAATTAAAATCGAGCCTCTGCCGTCCCCCTCCCCGCACCTCCAACCCTCACTTCCCAAGTAAAAGTTCGATCGTTGATTCAAGATTCTCCGTTGGAATATTTGGCGGGAGGAGGGAAGGGGCTTGATTCCTTTATTGCCGTGGTTGATGCTGGAATGCGTTTTCAGGAAGAAGAGGGAAGGGGGGGGGTGAGGAAAGGCATGCCTTATCTTCCGGGAAGGAACCACATTTTTGGCATTGTATGAGATCGTTTTTCTCTTGCGTGTTATTGTCTTGCGGCTGCTGGATTCAATCCTCGCGGTGCTTAAGCTTAAAATATGGTTCTCATAAGCCGATTATGCGAAGAGTTATACCCAAATGTGGGAATATTTCTTGTTTTATCTTCATAACTTAGGAAAGAGGGCGTCTAATAACTTTTTTTCATTTCTCTTAGACGTGGTTATTGTAAGGGAAATAAGGATTTCCATATAAAAAGGAGGATGAGTTATTGGAGAGAATTCGGTCAATCTCTGAAAGGGTTGTATGAAAGTGACTTGACACTTATTATGAAGGTACACATTTAAGAAAAATTCCACAGATTTAAAGCTCTCTTTTTAATGATAAATTCAGTAGAAATTCTTAACCAATAAGGAAATTTAAATGTTTGCTTACATACAGAATGTTTTTTAAAGAAACTTCAAGAATAGATTAGGCATATATAAATCAGTAGATTTTTCAACAAAATGTGGGACAAATTAAAAGAGGGGTAATACTCCTTAAAACTTCACAATTGCCCCGTATTGAGGGCCTATTGCCTTTACGAATATTGTCGTAATCTGGAAAGAAGTGGTACTGATACATTGTATGACCACATCTGCTTGTGGACATTGGTCAGAAATTTCCAGCAAATTGTTGGTAAACTGAACAGACACCAAAGAATGCTGGAAAACCAGAAAATAGGGGAAAGAGAGCAGAATTGAGGGAAGAGAGAGAAAGAGAGCAGAGCCTGAGAGCAGAATTGAGGGAAGAGTGTGAAAGAGAGCAGAGCCTGAGAGCAGAATTGAGGGTAGAGTGAGAAAGAGAGTAGAGCCTTCTCTAGTCACTGACGGGTAGTTGGAACGCGACTTAAAGCGAATGGAAAAATCTGAATGATTGAATCGCCGCAACAGCATTGCCGGAAACGATCGTTGAGTTCAAAGACTATCACCATCTCCTGGGAGGCACTTCCCGTCATCAGCCCCACACCATTTATGTAACACATAGTTAGAGAGTACCAACCACCATATCATTAGTTTCTCATCCTCGCGTCTGAAGTGTTTCCGGATGAAAGTCTGCATTGGTGATGGATGGGCTATCAATAAAAAATAAATGAAAAAGATATAAAAAATATACAACCCATAGTTAGTGAAATATTCGTTTACAACAGCCAAACCACATAGTTTCACGAATAATAATAAGCGAGCAGTGTATCATTTTGAATGGCAAGTATTTTGAACACTTAAACACTCCAAAAGTTTATTCTAATATTCATTGCATTCTTATCTGTCATGCTGGGTACGATTTATTAAGTTGTTATCCAAGCACCACCAATGTCATTATTAATTTTTTTTCCATTGCATGCTTTCTGTATACTCTATCTAGATGGTGCTCTCTTTTTATTTAATTCACTGGCAAAAAATCCTTTACAGTGATACTTCATCGAATTTGTAACCGCATTCATAATAAAAATGATTTGTATCTATATCAGTTGCTTAAATAAATTAAATGACACCCGAAACAAAAAAGAATTGTCATATTCACTATCAATGACTTGTCAAAAAGAAAAATTCGCCACTATTTTTTAGCATTTTTATCAGATTTGACTATAAATAGTAGCAGAAACAATGTTTCTTCTCCTTAAAAATGACAACCGAATATTGATATACCATCTGACTTCTATATTCTCTGTTCCGATGTTTGACCTACAAATATGTTTAAAATGTATACTATAGATTTAGAAGCACACTATAGTTCGATGGAAAAACACTTTTAACTTGATATAGAAGAAAATTGAAAAGACAAAAATCAACAAGTGTCGTGGAAGTTGTTTCAGGATTCACTTCGAATTTAAACTGAACTAACTTTTAAATATTTCCTTGAGGCCTGATTTTTATCAGAAATCTTGACTTTGCGTCTAATTAGTAATGGAATAAAGAATGAATGTTCTCATCAAACAGGATAAGTTAGTTGAACAGAGAGAATTATAAATAAAAATTTTTTTCCTTTACCAAGTGTACGATAAACCTAAATAATCTTTAATTTAGAGGCAATTTTCTTTTTACTTTCTCGTATACAAGCTATACAAAGAGAAACTGAAGCAACCTCTAAAAAATTAGAATTCGGGTTTGAATCTGAAAAGCACATTTTTGGTACGCCAGTCTGTCTATGAATATGAAAATCTATAACAATCAGGTTCGAGAAAGTTGATAGGCAGCGGTGATCTGGTGATCTGGTATACCGTTGGGTTAAGGTTCGAGACCCGATTCCACCGAAGAACCATCGTGTAAAAGGGCCTGTTGCAAACATCCTTCCGCTGATGCGGAGAGCGAGAGCTCCAGCTGAGGTGTCGTCCTCGTCATCTGAACGTGGTTTAAAATTACGAGGTCCGTCCTAATATAACTCTAGCATTGTTTTAAAATGGGACATTAATATAACTGAACTAAACTCTGGAAATTCGGTATAGGTATTGATGTAAAACTTTTTAAATGTTTTGTAAATGTTTAATAAATTTTTAATGAAATACATTCACAGGAAATCTGACCTTTTGTCTTGAATACATGTTAGTGAAAATTTTAACAGAGGATTGTGACCAGCTTGAGTGGTCACCCAGATACTTTCTCGTATACTTTTGAAACTTTTTATCGAGATTGCGAATGCTTGAATGGCATTTTTTAACAATTACGGATATGGATTTTAAGCTAGAATCTTGCATTTTTACTGAATCCACTATAATGAAGTTTTCATAGTTATTCATAAAATTTGACATGGATTCTCAGATGTCATCATAAAACAAAGTAATGAATTCCATTGATTTAAGTCATTGCGTTTGTATGTATGCGAAATTATAAACCAACAGATGGTCAGCCATTTATTCAAACTTTGAAAAAAAATCTAAATTAGCTACTGAACATGAGTATCTCCTTTTATCTACTTAGCTTTTTATGATTTCCTGTCATTGAGTTCGAACAATCATGTAGACAGACTTTCTCTAAATGAAATTTGTTCAAAATTTTATAAAAATC
>JAPMOQ010004402.1:19576-47041 GCA_026543055.1 Argiope trifasciata
TTAAAGAATTAAAGCGCGTTTCAATCTTTTTGGGACACCCTGTATAAGTTTCATCGCCAGTATGCATTCTTAATGAATGTTTTCAAACACATAATTAGGTTTGTATTTAATACATACTCAACTATATGTATTAAATATATATAATCAGAAATTGTAGTTATGAATATATATATGAGTCTAATATTTCAGTTCAAAGGAAAAATAAATTTACATGTTAAAAGTGGATACATTTCAGTTTCATAATTTAAGTGAATTTTATTAAACTCTACTGAAATGGCATTTAAATTTTAAAATTTATCTATATTATTATTTTGCAAATGAACAGTAAAATTATATTGAAGTTTTGAGTACATGCATATTTAGCCTTGATATCTATGTCATTGAAGTATTTAATGTTTCATTTGACAGACAAATCAGTTAATATTAAACTGATGATCATGAAGTAGGTAATTGCTCATACTGCTACGAGAATATATTTTAGTTTAAATGTAATCTGTTGGTCCTATTTATTTTTGATTAAAAGATTATTTAAAATGAGAGTCTTGTTCATGTCTCAACGAGAGCAAAAGTTAAAAATTGCATTGTAATCTAAATTTGTGCTTCGTTTAATTATTGGAAGTGTGTGGCTAAGCTATTTAATTGTGGGGATGGGGTTCAAGAAAAACACCATTTTAGTGCTAATATATTTAATGACATAAAATACTAGCTTGCACACAAGACAATTAAAGAAAACAAAAAGAACACAAACAAGATACATGACTAAAGGGACTAACACAATTACAACTAAGGGAGGTCATAAAAGTGTTGCAGCGCTTCTCAAGTCCATAAGACCAACTGTTCGCCCAGGAAGCCGAGCTCCGACGAGTGCCCTCGTGTAGATGGCAGCACTAGATAAGTCCCTGGCGCTGCAGCGAAATAGGTTTGTTACAGCCTCCCCCTCTGACTCCGAAGACGTCCCGACCAGGGGTCAGCAGGAGAAGGTTTCCTTGAAACATCTGGCACTGGTGCACGAGGAATGGCTGGAATGGGAGATTTACGTGGGTTTGCACAGATTCGTTTACCATAATTATGGTTTGTTTTTGAAGGTCGACCTCTTTTTCTTTTGTGATCGGAGAGGTTTCTTTGCCACGAAAAGGAGTCAAAGCAGAGGTGTGATAGACACCTATTGACTTGTCTGGAGAATCCGGGTTTGCTACAGAATAGGACTCTGGAGACCTTTGTGCAACAATGACCAACGGTCCATCACGACGTGGCATAAATTTTGAAGTAACGCCAGCACTTTTATTACTTAAATTTCGTTTGGTAACTAAGACCAAATCTCCAGAATTGTATAAAGGAGCAGGTTTTCGTTTTTGGTCTGCATAGAATTTAGTTCGGTCTTGCCGCTCGATCATGACCTCTTTGGCTTCAGAGGTATATCTTTCTAACCTTTGTAGATATGGAGTCATTTCTGCAACAAAATTGTCATTTTCAATGATACCACGGAAGTCGTTGGTAACATCATCGATGGTACGCAGTTCTCGGCCAAAATTGAGAAAAGCAGCAGTTTTTCCAGTTGAAATACACTTGGAGGTGTTTAATGCAAAACGTATGGATGGGAGTTTTTCGGACCAAGTATCATGTCGGTTATTTATTAAAATGGCAAGACGAGGTTTTAAATCTCGGTTCTTTCGCTCCACAGGGTTTGCTTACGGGTGGTACACTGGGATCAGAGATTGATTAATATCCATTAAATAGCAAAGTTGTTGCATCACGGCGGATACAAATTGGGATCCATTGTCGCTGATGATTCGACGAGGAATGCCAAATCTCAAGAAAATTTCTTCTACCAGGGTGATAGCACATTCCTTAGCAGTTGCTTTTTCCAATGCAAATAATTCAACCCATTTGGTGGTAACATCTTCCACAATATAGATCCATTTCTTGCCATGACTGGCTGGAAGAGGGCCGAAAAAATCGATCGCTAAGGTCTCAAATCTTTGGGAAGGAACTGGTGTTTGGAGAAGACCAGAAGGTTTCTGGTTGGAGGGTTTATATCGAATGCATTTAATGCAATCCTTTACATAATTAGTGATGTATCTCCGCATGCCAGTCCAGTAGTAACATCGAGAAATTCTGTCAAAAGTGCCATCGGCACCATAATGACCTGCAGGGGGATTATCATGATGAATTTTTAGAATTTGCTCCCTTTCATGTTCCGGAATGACTAATTGGGCTTCATCAGATTCCGAATCTGGGGCATATTTATAAAGGACACCTCTATTCATTAGAAATCCTCTATCTGTCCAGTTTCTATAATCTTCATTCGGGTTGACTTCTTCTAGTGCAGTTATGATTTTCCTTAAGTTTTCATCTTGCAGTTGATTTTCTCTGATTTCCTTTGGACTTTTGGTCGGAAAGTCTACTGAGACAATTGTGGGTTGGTCGATAGACACAGCCCATATTTCACAAGGGTTGTCTCCTTGGTGGCAGACTGGGCGAGATAACATATCAGCTACTACGTTGCTTTTCCCAGGGACATATTCAATATGGAGGTTGAATTCCTGGAGTTGAAGAGCCCAACGAGCAAGTCTTCCAGATGGGGACTTCAAAGACATGAGCCATCGCAACGCCTGATGATCTGTGGCAACAGTAACTTCTTGTCCCTCAACGTAGCATCTAAATTTTCCTAAAGCCCAAACGATAGCAAGGGCTTCTCGCTCGGTGGTGGTATAGTTGCGTTCATCCGTTGTTAGTAGTCGGCTTGTATATTCAATTGGATGTTGATTTTCAACAGTCTGCCCTTGGAGAAGGACAGCTCCCAAGGCATATGCACTAGCATCAGTACGCAGGACGTATGGTTCAGTTAGGTCGCACTGCTTTAACACAGGTGGTTGAGTCAGAAACGTCTTCAACTGATCGAAAGCAGTTTGTTCTTTTTCATTCCAGTGCCAAGATGATGACTTCTTGGTTAGATTGCTCAGAGGTCTGGCAATTTCAGAAAAGTTTGGAATGAATCGGCGATACCAGGAACACGTTTGCAGAAAAGACTGCACTTGCTTTACAGTTCGAGGTTCTGGCATGTCCTGAATAGCTGCAGTTTTGGCAGGATCAACCTGTAGACCTTCAGGGGTGATGTAATGGCCTAAATATTTTACTTTTGAACAGGCAAAATTGCATTTTGCTCTGTTAGCTGTTAGCTTAAACAGTATCAGTCTTTGGAAAAGGTCTTCCAAGTTCTTTAAATGCTCTTCAAATGTCTCTGAAAGCAAAATAATATCGTCAAGATAAGACAGAAGAAAAATGTCGCTAAGCCCACTTCGAAACTTGTCTATCAGTCTCTGAAAAGTCGCTGGGGCGTTCTTTAGACCAAATGGCATTCGTTTAAAACGGTACGTTCCAAAAGTACAAGTAAAAGCTGTTTTGTCTCTGTCATTAGCAGCAACATTAACTTGGTGATAACCAGCTTTTAAATCGATTGTTGACATATAGCGAGTGTGCTTTGCATCTTGAAGAAGATCATCGATGCGAGGAAGAGGGTAGCAATCCGTCTTGGTGATGGCATTCAATTTTCTATAGTCCACGCAGAATCTATAAGTACCATTGGGTTTGGGTATAAGCACAACAGGAGCTGCATATGGAGATTCGCAGGGCTCGATAATGTCTTCCTCTAAGAGTCTTTCTATTTCATTCTTCATGATTTCTTTTCTGGCTGGTGATACTCGTACAGACACGGGGGGGGGGGTTTGGGTATCGATGTAATGCTCGATAAATGGAGTTGCCTCTCCCCCTAGACGGAAAATGGATTCATATTGAGATAAAAGTTCATTTAACTTGTTTCTTTGGTCAGCAGCTAGATGAGTACCTTCATCTTCACGCAAGTGATCGGGATAATCATTCATTTTATTATTCTGTTCGGAATTCAGAAGTGTCTCTTTTTCCTCATACAGATGATCAGGATGATCTTTCTTATTCTGAACGGGAGTCAGATAAGTATCTTCATCTTCATACATGTGATCTGAGTGATCGTTTGAATTTATGGTTAACGGTGTAACCATTTTAGAAGCACTTGTTTGCAAAGTGGTCCAGCCTTCTTGTATATTCTTCACGAAAGGAAACCGTCTTCGAGGATTATCTCCAAAGAACCAGGACTTCCTTTTCATATCAAGAACGATCCCGGAAGATTCCAAAAAATCTATTCCCAATAAGGTGTTGTTATCTTTTGCCTCAGGGATGGCAACAAGGTTCAGAGGTAATGTTCGACCTCCAAGACGAACTTTCACATGGGTGGTGTAAACTTCTCTTGTCGTCTTGCTTCCGTCTGCCAAAGACATTAGCAGAATACTGGTTTCAAAGGTGGTTCCTTGTTCTTTTAAGATTTGGTATAGAGTTTCTCCAGCAATCGAATGAGTGGCAGCAGTATCTGCGCACGCAGTAACCATTTTTCCATTAATGGTCACTCTTAAGTTCGCCGACTGGGTAGTTGCAATAGAAGCTGATTGAAGTATCACAGAGCTAAGAATACCTTGTTTCTTTTCTTTTCCTTTACAGGTAGGGCATTTTGGTTTTATGACACCGGGTGTGCCACATCCCTAACATGCAACTTCAGGTTTCGCTTCTTTAATATTCTCAGACTTTGAAAATCGAGTTCTTCTTTCCTCAGATGGGTGTTTAAGAGGCAATTGCTTCTTTTGACGCAGAGAAAGATTTGGCTTCTTTATACCATGACGGGTATTTTCGTATGCATCTAATTTCTCCACTAAATCCATCGGGGTGATCCATTCTGTCCAAATGTCGATAAAGTGTTCCTTTATTTCAGGAGGCACTTTCTTTTTGATTTGATCAGTGATGATAAGTTGTCTTAATTTCTCAAAATCACGAATATCCAGTTCCGCTAACCAGCCATCGAAGTAGCTGCTTACGTCGAAGAAGAAATCTCGCCAAGTTTTCTCTGGATCTTTTTTATGTTGTACAAATAGTTGACGGAATTTTTCACCAGTAAATTTGAATCGTTTCAGGAGCATTTCTTTTACCTTCATATATTCTTGGGATTCTTCAGGTTCGCGGACAATCAGAGCTGAAATGTCCGTTGGCAGGGTGCCTAACAGATAGGGAATCCATGAAGATTCGGGTATGTTCATAAACCTTACTTGTTTCTCGAAAACCGTGAAGAACGTTCCGAGTTCTTGTTGTTTGGGATCGAATTTAGGTAGTAGAGCGCTGAAAGTATTTACATCTACTTTTGGGGAAAGATTCTTTTCTGAGGCCAACAGTTGGCATTCTATTTGGAGTCGGAGTTTTTCAAGCTCAAATTGCTGTTTCTTCTCGACGCGTTCGTCTGTGATGTTTTGTAGCATATCCTTCACAACAGTTTCATCGTAATTTGGATCTTTAGTAATAAGGTCTACTAGCTGTGCTATTTTTAAGTTATCTTCCACTTCCAAGCCTCGTTCTTCAGCCAGATTCACCAAATCTACCTTTCTAGCTCGTTGGAGGTATGCTGCCATGTTGGATGCAAAGTTTGTTTTAATTCAAAAGTCAGCACAAAATAGGTTTTCAGCAAATTTTCTTTTGAAAAATGCTAAAGACCAAAATTAAAAATTTCACTTTAGTTGTCAGACTTGTTTAAAATGTTTTTCATAAAATAGTTTACATTACACTCAATAAAAAAAATGTTTAAAACTTTACAAAATTATTGAAATGTAAAAATGAAACTTCAAAATTTTTAATATTCTCTATAATAATAATTTAATATACAAAATTTAATATTCTTTGTAATTCTCTAACACAATCAAAAGGATTAATAATAAAACACAAAATAGGTCCTATTTCTTCCTTTATTCACATGAATAAAAAATTTTTTATTTATGAAATGATTTAAGTTCTTACTTAGATTCACAACTCTGTAAAAAGTATTTCTTTTATATTGTGGTTAACACAAAAATGCAAACAGATAATTTTATTCATTACCACAAATTCTTTTTCATAAAAATATACTTATTCATGAACAGCTGCGTATTCTTTTATTTACTCAAAAATATATACTTTTCATATATCACACTAATTCTGACGATTTATTTTCATTAATATTCAAATAGCTCTAAAAATAAATATACCCATGCAGAATATTTAATACAATTTGATTTTTCAAGAAAAGAAAGGGGGAAAAAATGACATTTATCCGACCGTTATTCATAAGAAAGGAATATTCTAAAAGAATCATTTATTCTGTTTTGAAGAAAAAATTACGCATTAACTGGAATCTCTTTCCAAACCGATTTCCGGTTTTAATAAAATATGTTCATGGCTGACTCATTGATAACAGAAAGAAAGAATCAGAAACGAAACTATGCAATACCAGGATAGATTCAATATTTCCTTTCATAAAATATTTACATAATATCTATGTCATGCCATATTCTCAATGAAATATAATTTTTACATACAATGTAATGATTTACGAACACAATATGCAGTTTCATTCACAATATGCAGTTTTATTCACAATATGCAAAGGTTTAAAACACACACAGTTTTCAATTCTTTTTGTAATTTTTACTTAAACACACTTTCAGTTTCGTAACTAACTTCTGTTTGTATATTAAATATACACTTAAATACACAATGGAATTTAAATCAATTTGTAATATGGTGTTTCACTTTCAGACAATAATATCACAGGGTGTGATAATATAATATAATAACGTTAGAAAGGCAAATTGTTTTTAGACACAAGACTAAATGTTTAAATTTTTAAAATATTCAGCACACCAAAATCAATAACAATATTGAAAATATGTTATTCTACTTTAACATTCTAAAATCTATCACGGTGACAATTTAAATTCAAATAACCTGTACATATAATTTGTACAATCAAAATAAAAGTTCACTTAATTCCATAAAATATTTATTCTTTTACTTTAAAGTCGGGACGACTTAATAAAATTAAATTTGCCTGGATCAGGATGATCACAGTTTACTTCTCAGCTTTTAAAAGCTATTTCAAGTATCATGATGATACTGATTTTAACGACATAACGAAAACGGAACTTACCTTTACTTTCGTCGAGGAATCAGTTTCATGATGAAATTACTTACGAACCTCGTCGTCTTTCTTCAGGATCAAGACTCGCTTAAAAAATAAATGCTGAAAAAGAAAGTGAGCCGGTCTTAAGGACTGAAAGGCCGCACGTTGGGGCGCCAATTTTTATGGCTAAGCTATTTAATTGTGGGGATGGGGTTCAAGAAAAACACCATTTTAGTGCTAATATATTTAATGACATAAAATACTAGCTTGCACACAAGACAATTAAAGAAAACAAAAAGAACACAAACAAGATACATGACTAAAGGGACTAACACAATTACAACTAAGGGAGGTCATAAAAGTGTTGCAGTGCCTCTCAAGTCCATAAGACCAACTGTTCGCCCAGGAAGCCGAGCTCCGACGAGTGCCCCCGTGTAGATGGCAGCACTAGATAAGTCCCTGGCGCTGCAGCGAAATAGGTTTGTTACAAGTGTTATATATGTAATAACATATTGAAAATGTTAAATGTACCTATATTTAAAAAAAAGACTGTGAAAAACTAACAATTTGAAATGGGAACATTTATTATTCATGATTAAAAATTTATCATTTTTTCTTTAATAATATTTTACTAAATTCTTATTATTGTTAGCTCCCTGACTTTTGAGGGGAGAGGGTGTTGACATTTATATTTATTATTGAAATATAAATTTTTACTGACATATATCTATACAACTGAGATTTTATGATTTGAAATGTTATTTTTTAATATTTTTATTTTCTAACAATATTTAAAAATTGCTAAACCTTAGGATTGTGTTTTAAAGTTCTAAAATCTTATGATATTATTAGAATTTTAATGTAAAATCAAATGCATCTAAATAACCAGTGTTAGTAGAAGATAAAATATAAAGGCCCAAAGCTGTGATTTTATTGATCAAAGTTTTATATATAAATATAACCAATAAAAGAATTATATAATAACGTAATATTTATGCTTAATATCCTTGACAAAATATTTTTAAGTATCTGATTATCAGAGTTATGGTACTTTTATTAATCTTACATCTCTATGACATATCTTGTCCTTCAAAATAAGTGCATGAATTGCAATAAATATAATAACAGCCTGGATGGCCAAAATATATAATATTTTGTAACTATAATTTTAAAAATACATATTTAGTCTTTCACAAATTTATTTTTAAAAAAACTGCTTGGCATCAAAAATATATAAAGATTTTTTTTTTTTTTTAAGGCTGAGAAATATATGAAACAAGTTTGAGGATTTAAATTCTTGTATGTTCAGTTTTATTGATTGATCCCAATTTTCTCCATTATTATACTATTGGTACTTAACTATATGTAATATATCAATGCTATTCTGTTTATTTTTTAAGTAAAATTCAATTAAGCTGAAAAGCTAAAATTTTAGATCTCTCAGATATTTATGAAATTATTTCCATGTTTGGAAATACTTATAAGTTTGAATAATTATTTTTGCTTATGACATGAAATATGTTAGATCTAGAATTACTGATATTTTCTTTGTATCATGTTGGAATTAATCCGGTAGACAAAACATATTGTTTGAGATAAGCATTATGATAAGATTCCACATGCAAGAAAGGCAGACTGATATTACTTTTGTCTTGAGTGTGTTTTTTTAATGACATTTTAAAAATAGATTAACATTTTGTTGAATATATATATATTCTCTTCCACATAAACTCAACCCTATTTATTTTGTTTAAGTTAACATTTGAGTTTGATATCTTTACTATAAAAAGGAAGGAGTTAATGAAAAAAAAATTTATTATTTAAAAATACAATAGGAGCAAGATTTTATTTTTGAAATTATTTTAAACAAATTGTTAAATCCATACATTAAGTATCTTTTTAATTAAATAATTGTTGGTTTGATACCTAAAATTATTTTAAGTTTTAATTTGTTATCAACTAATTTCATTATTTTTGAATGATCCCTAAGGATTATTTAAAAATAAGTGTAAGTGAAATTGATTGCACACAATCTAATATATAAAATTCTCGTGTCACAGTTTTCGTTGCCATACTCCTCCGAAACAGCTTGACCGATTTTGATGAAATTTTTTGTGCTTATCCGGTATCTATGAGAATCGGCCAACATCTATTTTTCATCCCCCTAAATGTTAGGGGTAGTACAACCCTAAATTTTTTTATTATTTTTTAGACAAAATTTTTAATATCTATTTTTTTATGATACAACATACAAAAATACATACAATCCTCAATTTTCACCCTTCTACGATCAACCCTTATTTTTTAATAGCCATTTTAGTAATTTAATCATTTTTCCTCTCCGGTCGAAAACTGATCAATCGTCATTTAATTAGTTATCCCCGCCAGATGTCTACAGGTGTCACTTCTGACCCAGTAAACAGCACGGAGTAGGGATGAGAACGAAGCCGCTCTCCTTTCTTTCTCACTCCCTACACAGTTGTCGGCCATCATTATTGTTTATGCATCAAGTGTAGTAGTAACGTTGACAATTATTATTTTGCTATCTCAGTGTAACTCTCATATTAACTTTTAATCATTCCTATTTTATCAATAATAATTAAATTATCAATTTTGAGGGTATTTTGCACGATTAGTTGATCAAGTGATTTTATAACCTCAAAAGTACTCAACACGTGACACGAGCTTCCAATAACAACGGATTTTGTGTTGTAAGTATGCTTTTTTTTATTTATATCGAAAATGTTGTAGATCTTATAAAAATGTAATTTTAATTTAATTTTATTAAAAAAATGTAATTGAACAATTAAGATTTTCATAGTTTCCAATAAATCAATCATTATGAATCTTTATTTTGAAATGTCAATGGAAATATTGGTTGTATGAAAAAATTATAAGAGACAATGTTTTCATAAAATTTAATTTTTTACTTTTGTTTGAAAAATTTTTCAATAAAACTTATATTTTTGTTATAATTTTATAAATTAAAACTAATCATTTCAAAACTGCGGCAAAAATCCTGGCCCTAATTATACTTTTAACATTTTTCATCATTAAATAATTTCATTAATTCTATTTATGTATGTTTTGTACAGTGAGCAATGCCAAGAAAACGCAAAGGGGCTGATTTGAGCCGCAGTACAAGTAAAGCTCGAAACTTGCGAAATAGCAGATCCGAAAGAACAGAAGAACAAATCCAGCAACAAAATACTGATGCACGTGTCAGAATGGCGCAATTTCATCAAGAAGAGCCAGAAGATACACGAGCTGAACGCAATGAAGTCAGAAGATTAGAACAACGACAATCACGCCGTTTCACAGTCAATAGACGAAGAACAAATGACCAACAACGACAACAGGTACATCGAGCATTATTATTTGGGATGAATGTACTATGGCACACAAACATTCACTTGAGGCGTTGAACAGGACATTGAAAGATATTAAAAACAGTTGGCGGAACTCTGTTGGTCCTTTCAGGTGATTTCAGACAAACACTTCCAGTCATTCCACGTTCAACATACGCTGATGAGATCAACGCTTGCTTAAAATCATCTCCATTGTGGCGTAATGTTGAAAAATTACAGCTAAAAATAAATATGCGCGTTCAAGATCCATCCGCTGAAACATTTTCAAAACAACTCTTAGATATCGGTGATGGAAAAGTTGCTATAGATGAAACTGGATACGTAAAATTACCGACCGATTTCTGCACAATCGCTGATTCGCAAGATACTCTCATTGAACAAATATTTCCCGATGTACACACACAGTACATAAATCATGAGTGGCTTGCAGAAAGAGCGATTTTAGCGGCAAAAAATGTAGACGTTGACAATTTAAATCTGAAGATACAAATGTTGTTGCCAGGGAACTTGGTATCATATAAATCTATTGATACAGTTTGCGACGACAGCGAAGCAGTGAATTTTCCCACAGAGTTTTTGAACTCACTGGATTTGCCAGGCATGCCACCGCATAATTTACAATTAAAGGTTGAATCTCCAATTATCTTGCTTCGTAATTTGAACCCGCCCCGGCTGTGCAACGGTACGCGATTAGTCATTCAAAAATTAATGAAAAACGTGATCGAAGCCAGGATTTTAAATGGCAAGTTCAGAGGTGAAAATATACTCATACCACGGATTCCTATTATACCTACAGATGTGCCAATTCAATTCAAACGTATTCAGTATCCGATTAGATTGGCATTTGCAATGACTATCAACAAATCCCAAGGTCAAACGATGTTTGTTTGTGGATTAGATTTGAGAACACCATGTTTTTCACACGGACAATTATACGTGGCATGCTCTCGAGTGGGTAAACCATCCAGTTTGTTTGTGTTAGCTAAAGATGGACTAACAAAAAATATTGTTCACGCTATAGCATTAAGAGATTGATATTGTTTAATAGTGTTACTGTCGTAATTGTTTAATTAATGATATATAATTTTAAGGAATAAATTATAATAACTTAAAAATAATGTTTGCCTTTTGTTATTTTTATATTCCCTCATCGTTCACAGCGCTCCATGCTTATTTCACGCATATACCACATTCTTACATAAATACAATATACACATTCTAACATACATACATACTTACAATAAGTAAGCTATTTTTTGTCTACACTAGAAATTACTAGGAAATTATTTATATGGCAAAACAACGTTTGCCGGGTCAGCTAGTATCACTATAAAAGTATATAGTTCAATAAATTCAACTCTGTGCCTGATTCTTGAAGGCAGTCAAAATTCTAATATTTATAACATAGTTAGTTCTGAGAGTTCAGCTACAGAATTGTATTTAAACATTTTATGTATGAGCATGTGCATGCACATTACATTAGGAATAGCATTATTATAGAAATGTTTAACTGGTTGTTTTAATAATTTCAAATATTTGAATAGCTGGTATTTGAGTTCAAATACCAGCTATCAATCACACATAAAAAAATGAAGTGGAATTTTGTTATTGAAAGTGATTGACTATGCATATATACAAATAAGTCTTCATGATATGAAACAATGATAGTATTTTAAAATGCATCAAATATGGAGTTTAAAGTTGAGATATAGTTATTTCCCCATTTTGGAGCACTTGCAGATATGAGAGATTATGCTCACTTGACATGAATAATCTTCTCTGTCAGATCCCAAATTATTGATATTCATCTTGAAATTAATCAGTACTGATAACTTATTACCGTAAATAGGAATGAAGGTAGTTGAAGATGCCTCAAACAAGGAAGGAAACATTGATACCAGTATGTTTTGGTTCTTTTTTAATTTGCATTTTTAAAATAGACCAACATTTAAAAAAAGAATCACTCCCATATAAACTTCCCTCTCCAACCTTTTTTTCTCCCATATAAACCTTGTTAATTTTTTCAAGGCTAACAATAACATCTTTGCTATAAAGAATAGGAATTTATGAAAAAGTTAAGCACTTTAAAATTTAATTGAAACAAGATTTTGTGTAAATATTTAAAACAAATAATTGAATCTATGAGTCGAGAATCTTTTTAATTAAATAAATGTTGATTTGCTGATATCTGTAATTTGATGTCAGCTAATTATGTGTTTCATTATTTATTTATTATGAGCAAGTTAAACTTTTTGATTCCAAAGATATTTAAAACAGATTATAAATGAAGCTGATAATATAAAATATCAAATACATATGTATATACATAGTACAAAATGAAGTCTCCTGAAAATGTCTGTTTATTTGAAACCCAAAAACTCGAGAAATAATGGATACTGAAGATATTTATACCATTTTATAGAGCACTTATTGGGTAAGGTGTATAAGGTATTTATTGGGTACATTAAAGTCCCGTCAAAATAATAAAGGGAGTTTTATATTTAAGATTTTAATTGTTCTGTGCATGCGCAAACAGTAAGAGCTGCGGTATACATATGTGATACTTTTCTTTGTTTACATCTGATTTTAAACAGTGATTCAAATCTCGTTATGCCAAAAAGAAGGAAATCTAATCTTGGTCAGAACACATGAAATATCAAAAAGTTTTGTTCTATAAAAATTTGTTTTGTAGCTATTTTATAATTTCTAAATATTATCTGTTTATTTGATGTTGTCAAACCTGCTCATGCTATATCGGGTAGAGGTTAGACAAATTTAAAACTGATTTTTCTTCTTGGATGCTATATAATGGGCAGTGCCATGCAGTTACTGCTAATATAAATATGTATATTAAAAGTAAAATATAAGCATGTAATTTAACCACAGCACAGTATGTTTTTATACACAGTAAATTTTCCTATGTATAAAATCTACAATAAGTAAAAAATTTCAAAAAGAAAAAAAGTTATTTAAGATTTTTAAAGTAAGGATAAGTAATGTAAACATAAATTACATTAATGTATAAAAATAATTATGACTAAGCATGTCATATATTACTATAACTTATACTTTGTAAATTCATATATAAAAAAATTTATTCAGTAGATAGATTACAATAGGTTACAGAAATTCTTTTTCTAAATACTAAAATTAAGTCACTGTAAAGATCTAAAATAATTTAGAAAATTTATGTGATATAAAATGCTTATTTTAAAGAATTGCAGCATTTTTGACTAATTTACTCATAATACCAGAAGTTTGATTACTTGATTAAAAGTGATGCTATATAATAGTTTCACATTTTTCCATTATATTACTCATATAAATTTCTGAAATAAAATAGTGAACCTCTGAAATTTTTTGAATTGAGATGGTGTATATATGTCATACAGTCAGTGTAATACTATAGTAAAAAGAATTGAAAATCAGAAGTATTTGTCAATATTCATTTCACCTAGAATCTATATTAGGGATATTTAACTGACCTTTTTTTTTATACATAATTTCATTACAAAAAAGTTGGTTTTTGAATTAAATCGATCACACACAAAAATATATGAAATCAAATTTTAATAGTAGAACATGATTTATTACACACAAAAATTTTTCATTGCACAAAATGATGAAAATCTTAAACAATCCTGAAATATAATGCTTTCAAAAATGAAGAAACATTTATCTCAAAAATTTTCAGATATAATGAAATATACAAAGTGGAATATAAATATTTTCTTTCAGAATACATAAAAATATTGGCAGAGCTCTTCTTTTCAGCATATTAGGAAGTCATAGCCATTGCAGAATAAAAAGATCCATAATTTTAAATATACATTCCCATTGAATATAAAGCATTTATTTTCTTTAAAAATTTTACATGGGAAAAATCCTGTAATAAAAAGCCTTTTTATTGGGCTTCAGAAAAATGAAAACCTGGAATAACTTTTATAATATTTTATAAATATAAATTTTAAAATCTTAAGAAATCAAATTCAAGATTTTTATCAAGCTAAATACAAGACATTAATTTAATCCCCAGTTTGATGAGCAATTTATTTACACAACTAAGGATAATCTTTTGAGCATCTTTACATCAATTGCCAATGAAATGCTTTTTTTAAAAAAATTATTTAAATAGCTGTGCGTATTAGATTTATTGTCAACATGGGTACGCTTAGTAAAAATATATAGGCAATATATTTCCTTTAAATAAAGCAAGACTATCTAAATGTAACTTACATGTTTGATAATCTGAAAAAAAAATACATATGAGTATTTCATAAAAAGTTATTTTCTTAACAAAAATAAATATCTAGAATTAATATCTAATGATATAAACAGGTTCACAAACAGAAAAGTATGATGTGCTGTACAGGATTCAAAATATTTGTATCCTGTGCAGCTTGCAATTCTTACAAACATAGTAAACAATATTTCATAAAATAATTACATTCGTAAATGATTGAAAGATACTTTTTATATTCACGCTATAATTGCATTTATTAATAAATAAATTTGAAATGCGTTAAAAATAATCTTTCAGCTCCCAAAAAACATACACAACCATTTCGACCATTGAGGATAGGCGTAATGAGCATATAATCGGAATATTTTCCCCGCTCAAAATTTCCCCTCTTTTTCCCTCGGAGCAAAATTTTTTTCCAGCCCCTAGACGCTTCTGTCCCTTAAGATGCCAAAATTTCACCCGTGTTGTTTTTCCGGTTAAATTGGCTGGATTATGCCAAATCATTAAGCTTCATTATACATAAGGAGCAAAAATTTCACCAAGCTTGTTGGCATTTTTTGGCGGTGTATAGCGAAAGTCGAAAAAATAAACCACGCTCATTTGGCATTTTTTTATCAACTAAGACAAAGAATTTAAAAAAATATTTTAGGAAATTTAAAAGTATAATAATTTAATTCATGTATAAGACAGGACAATTCAGATAAAAGTTTACAATAACTGCCCCGTTGATTTTTTTTGTAGCCTAGATTGGTGTCAAGGAAATTTTCTCTCGGTAACGTCAATGAAAATAAAACATTATGAAAACCAGAAGTAGTGCTACTTCGCTGAAATTTGTCGCCAATCGAAGGGAGCACCCAAACTACACTTAACCCAATTTGATTAAAAGATAAGTAATTTTTAATCAATTAGATATTTCATTGATTATAGTCATCAGTACATTTCCTGTTTATATTTTCCAATGTCAGAAGTTATTACTTTTTTATACATAAATTTTTATTTTAACCCATTAGCTGCCAATATTAAAAATTTTTTTTACCTGATAAGTTATATGTATATGCACATAAAGTTGTGTATAGTATAATTATATCCAATTATTATTTTGTTTGGAAAATATTTGATATTTTTGAAAAAATCCCAAAGAGTTGACGTTATAAAAAGATCAATAAAAACTTTTCAACAAAAATACATTTTAAACCGAGTTACTATCATACACATTACTTTTAAATAAGAAATAAAGTATAAACAGATCGTTACTATAAACTTCAAATTCTTGTTTGTGAACTGTATTTCATTATAGTAAAAATATCAAACCAAAAATATAATGCTTCATGTATGACAATTCTGTTCCATTCAGCTTTACAGACGAATTTCAAATGTGCTCGCTTGTTATTAAGGAAAACAAGCAAAGAATACATACTATCACAGTATTGGCTGATATATAAAGAATGAAAATAAACGGTGTACATTTTTGGCTCCAAGTGGTGCGAGTAAAATTTAAAAATGGGTATCATGGCAGCTAATGTGTTAAGTAACACTAGTTATTTTTCATTTATGTTTTACGCAATATTGTTCTGGAAGTTATTGATGTAAATGCCACATTCTTGATCAATTTTTAATTAATTAAAATAAAATAATGACTTCAAGGCGCACTTTTCTGTACTTAAGTATAAAAGTGTCACATTTGGTAATTATAAAACAAATAACTTTACTTACATAGTAGTTCTAAACAAAGCCACACTTATTATGCTTCATTAATATCCAAATTCAGTCGCCTTCAGCTATCAACTGGATCATCATAGATATTATATTTCATTTCAGTTGAATCGCTTAGATATATTTTCAAGTTCATGCTTCCGAAATCTATGAAACAAATATGCATTTATATGCAATGTTTTAAAAGTACTTGTGGGTAGAGTTTAAGAAGTGATTTCTGCTTCAACTGTGAGGAAAGATAATCAATAATGATTTTAACCCTTAACACTCTGATGCACCATTTAAGGTAGTGCATCATTTTGTCGTTTTATTCTATTACTTTCTTAAATTTTGAATGGAGAGGGAAAATTTAACTTAAAAAAATTCGCATTTTTCAGTGGAATCTCAGTAAATATCTATGCATCGAATTACTTTCCGGAGCGTTAAGGATTAAAAAGTAAGACATAGAACAAGTTATTCCTTATTCCTCGGATAATGATAAATTTTTCACATTTGAAAGAATCAAAACCAGTTATAAAATAATTTCTTACCTTTTTAAAAAATTATTTCTCCATGCAGTGGCAATTTGATGCTCTTAGGTCCAGAATAACTTAAAGTTATTATTTAAGAAAAACTTTGTGGCAAGCACGCAGATGGAATTTACAAACAGGATTTTTGAATCTGAATTAATAATTCGCATCTAATAGAGAGTGGAATTATGTAAGATGGAATTATGTCTATTCAAAATTCAGACAGCGTTTGATGTACTGAATGTTAAAACCTGTCCCATGAAGGTTTTACAAATTACATATTAATTACATATAACATATTAAATTTATTTAGGGAATTAATATTTAATTAAAAAGTTATTATCTAATTTTAAAAATTTAGTTATATTACTGACGGAAATAATTAAATTTAATACAAATTTGGATTATTTAAAGCAATTTGTCTTTTTTCGTAACTGTGAGTTTGCAAGCGGATGGTGTGATATTAAGATTTCTTTAAGCTCAAAATTTCATATGGTTAAAAGTTTACATTTTTCTTCTTACGTGGTTCTTTTTTGGCATAATAATTGTTCTTTTTCCTTTTCAGAAATGAGGAATTATAAATTACACCAATGCTACAGAAATTTTGAAAGCAATGCTTTGGAATTTTCATTTAGATTACGCAAGGAAATAATCCCATTCAATTAAAATTTGAGTTTTAATATGGAAATATGAAGTATTTCGAGATATTCCAATTAATAAACTAATTCATAAAATGAACCATTTATTTAGTCCTATCCTTTTTATAGCTTTCTGTCAATTAAAAATTTCTCTGTTCTTGTCAAAATACAATCGAGTTCCGTATAAAAAATATACATTTATCGAAAAATTTTCTAAATTCGTTTCCTTAGCGATCTAAAATTTTCAGTAAAAAAAACTGTTTTGTATATAAAATAAAATCTTTATAAATAAAACAAAAGTCTCCCCATTTTTATATGCACATTTCTTGCAGTAAAAAGCGATACTATGAAAAAGGATACAAAAACAAATATTACTTTATTAACAACAGAAATTCCCAGAAAACGGGAGAGGATTTTAAAAAGAAAATAATATATAAAAGGTAAGTAATTCTGGCGAGTCATATGTTATTCTAAGTTTATATTTCAAGAAACTCTTTTCTAATTTGGTTAATCTAATTTAAGTTTAAAATTAGTTTTTTTTACAGTGAATATTAGCTCCGAAAGGACAATAATACTTAACTTTCCAGTGGTAGCGCATAAAAGAGAGTCTTATGTCTTTGGTATTTTTTAAGAAAGTATGTCTTTGGCTATTTTTGAAATTACTTTCGGCAAATATTAAACAAATTTCGACATTCGAGGTATTAATAGAACTCTTGGAATCTGCCATTTCATTTCAAAGACACCTGATGTAACTTTTTTCTACATATTATTTTCTTTTCTATTACTTTTTCATATATGCAGTATAGAGAAAGTATAGTAATCGTCAAAATATTCAAAATCAAGGGTTTGATGAATATCTACGTCTTAGATCACTCTGATATTGAAAAAACACATTTTTGTCCGTCTGTTTGTGATAAGGATAACTAAATATGACTTGTGCTTGAAAGTTGAAATTTGGTGTATTGTCTTTACATTAAATTTGCATATATCTGTCAAATTTTGAAAAAATATGTTCTGGCTGTTCGAATATAAGTTAAAACGATAAAGACAAAACGAAGATAACTAGATGGGTAAAATTCGGTGCACAGATTTCACATTTATAGTGCAGGTACCTAACAAATTTTGAACGAAATCCAACAACTGTCTGTTGGTTTGTATTTTCAAAAACATGTAAAAGCTATAACTTTAAACTTCAATATTTTAAATATCAAATTTGATAAGGGATTTGTACCTACAAGTGAAGTTTTGTGTCAAGTTTTTGTTTCAATCGGTTAAGAAGAACGAATCGGAAACACAAGCTAGATTTTTGGATACTAACAGCAGCATGCCAAGTATTAATCGCTAAAACGCTTGCTAATGATGACACGATAGATTCAATCAAAATGCTAAATTTTCGTCAAAAGTTAATCGTTTGTAAGTATCGTATTCTAATGTCATGAAACGAGTTTCACTGGCGCGACAACTTTATTAGAAAGTATGCGGGAAAGTTTTATGATCATCACTCACACTTTAAAAAAAATAATATACCTGCAATCAACTACTCAGCTACAATAACTCCAGCAAATAATGAAGGAAATATACTTAAAAGCAAACATTTGTGACTGCTAACAAATTCTGTTCTGAAAGATTACTTTGAACGAAGAGAAGCAATTTTTTCCCAGAGAAAGCTAAAACTGAAAGTGTTGAAAAGAAAAATGGAACTTTCAAGATGTGATATATCATGAGACAAAAAAGATGCAAATTCTCCAGAATCACAAGAGCATTAGTAACACAAGGCTTAGCCCTCAGATCCTTCATATTTGTTCGGACTGTAATGTGGCAGTGAAATAAATATGAAACCGACTTCTTGTCCTTTATATTAAAGTATCAATTTTTTTAAATTTTATTTTCATATTGTTTCAGTAATTTAAAAAATATATAAATAATTCATTTCAAATATTGCTGCATTCATTTATATTATTTTCAGGCTACTTCGTTGATTCTTTTGTCAATTTGTAAAGTTTTTCAATTCCTACCATTAGTTTACACTTACCCTAATATATATTTATTTGTATATCTTGTTCGCATTTTTAATCGTTAATAAAATACTTTTTATTCATTCACTCGAGTTCAAATACATTTTTTAAACTTGTAGTGGATTATACTTGATATTAATGCAATTTTAAAAAAATATTATTTCATATTTAATATTTTAAATAAAGTTTTAGCAGTTTGTTCGAGTTTAGCAATGAAGAGGCGGATCATGCTGCAAAAACTGCATCCTCTCTGCATCACAGAATTGCATACAGTGATGTAAAGAAATCTATTGCTAATGGGATTTTTTCTCTGTGGCAAGAGACATGGGATATGCAGATACAGAATAAACTGCATTTTATTAAACATGTTATGGACACATGGCCAGTTTTACCAATGCGTGGGGCAGATGTAAAATTATCTCGCCTACTTATTGGACACACTCGGATTACCCCCAAATACCAACTTTTCGGAGAATGGGCACCTATGTATTCTTTTTCCCGCCGAATAGTCATATTTTGATTGAATACACAGCTTTTGACTCTCATCGTCACCATTTTTTTCACTCATCAAATGTAACTCTCCTAGAATTGCTGGGAAAGAATTATCATCCAAACATCTTTAAATTTTTAATTGCTATACACCTTTTACCATATATTTAACTTAAACAATTTCCTTTTTGTTTGCGTTTTTTTAACAAATATGTAATTTTTTTTGGTCTCCGTCTGTTTTAGCTTTTTTACATTAATTTTTACACGAAAATATAATTTTATACGAAGCTTCAAACATTAACAATGTTCTACCTTTTACCATAAAAATATCGCAGTATGGCTAGAAATGGCCCTTTTGACAAATAACCCAAATCAATTAACCAACCAACCAATCAGCAGTCAGTAAAAAAGATTGAAATTAACAGGGCAGTAGCTCAAGCGGTAAAATGTAAGGATTTCAGTATTTTTTAGGCGAAGGTGAAGCATGCGAGCACAATTCTTGCGAAAATCAATAATTTTTTGATACTTAATATTTTTTTTTTGATAATTATTTAATAAAAAGTAATTGAAATAAAAAATTTCTTTGTTGACCTAAGTAGGAATTTAACTAAAATTTTTTATACAACTGGTTGTATATCAAATTTATATTTTTTCCATTCAGTTTAAATAAAAATTTCTAGATATAATTGCACTTATTAATCTTTAATAAGTCTAATTTAAACTTATTATTAATGAAAGTCTAATTTAACTTTTTAAAAATGCATATTTTATAATAGTTTATCTATACAAGAAGTATAATATATCATTTTGATTTAGATGGTGCGCTAGTTGGATGATTATATGCATAAAACAGTTGAGTTTAATAAAACACATAGAAAGCTAAATGAAAAATCAACAATTTCAACTATCAACAATTTGCAATTTCAACAATTTTGAGGAAATTATTGTTATTTGTACTTACTCGAATTCAAATTATGTAAATGCTCAAATAAATTCTTGTAATTTTTAAAATTTCGAATTTGAAATTTTGATGAATGACTCGTTTGGGAGCTTTCTTAGTCTGAAAAACAAATTTTTGGAATTAGGTCTGTTTGTAACTTTGTCTGCCTATGAACATGATAACTCAAAAGTGTTTTGAATCAACTGCTTAACTGTTTTGCTTTAATGCCATACATGCATTGATTTATCAAACTGATTGCTGTAAACAAGAAAATAAATAATTTATAACAATTATAATTTAGTATTCAAATTACTTCGAATACATAGATATGTGAAGTATTCAATAGATTTCCATTTGAATCAAAATAAGAAAATATTCCCAAAATAGACGGTGCCTTCTTATTATATAGCAAAGAAAATACAACGGTTAAATGACCAAAAGATTATCTATACTTATAATAAAGCTCAATGTGTGTGTGTGTGTGTGTGTGTTGGCGCTCTACAGACCAGACCGTTGGCCTACAGCTACCAAATTTGGTACATGTATACCTTGGAGGTCGGGAATGTGCACCTTGGAGCCCTTTTTTTGAATTTTTAATTAGAATTTGAATTAATTAAAATTTAAGCGAAATTTCGACAATTTTCCGCTATAACTTCCGAAAATATTATCGCACAAACATGATTTTTACATCAATTTAAAGATTAAAAAATTAGCCTTCTAATGGTATCAGTGTTTTAATGTATAACTTAAGCTTCTATTTTTAACGAATTTTTAAGGAAATATTTTAACCATGTTTTACAACAATATATTTCGGACAAAACAATAAAATTTAATCTGCACGAGCACGTCAAGGGGGGAAAATTAGGTTTTATCAGCGTGTTGCCATCCTATTGACGGAAGTTCAAACTAAAAAAAACAACTATCATTGCAAATTAAATCTAAAGAAATGCAACTTTTAGCACGTGACTGGATAAAATAAGAGAAATACAATATGTCACATTTTCTAAAATAAATAATGAACGAGCAAAGGGAAAAAATAGCTTTTATTAAACTGTTGAAATCATACTGACAGAAGTTCAAATTAAAAAATAAATTAGCTATGACTACAAATTAAATCGAAAAAAAAAATGTAACATTCACCACGTGATTGGATGAAATTAAGTAAATATTAAATTTTACGTTTTCTAAAAAAGAAATACAAGACAAAGGTTTCTATGATCTTTTGCAACATCTATATCATTAATTTATTAAATTAGTGTTACGTGACTTTCGAAGTTTAAGTATATCTGGCAGAGAAATTATAAAGAGAGCAAGGCACATAAGTATTTAATTGAAAATTTTAGACCCCATTACTCTTGGCGAACCAGCTGGTCGCCAAAGGCGTCTAGTAATTTGATAAATGGACTTTACATCGAATTTGTGGATCTATATCATATTTCAAACGAACTTTTTTCAGAGAATGTCTGTACGACTGTCAGAGAAAAAATGCACTCGATAGATATAAAATGAAAAGAATTAGATAAATAAAATTTGGTCTGCATTTTTAACATCTGCGTTGCATATTCGTTTGAAATTTGGATCCAAATCTGTTAAAAGGAATTTTTTTTTTTTTGAGATTGCGATAATTTAATCAAATTATCGCGTTATTTACACGAATAAAATTTGGTAGATGATCTAGTATGAAAAATTGTTGCTCTCAGTAAAACTGTGTTTTTAATTAGAAAAATTCACATGTTTCCATATTATACAATGAGCCCAAAATTCTTATATATGATATTCTACAAATAAAAATCTGAACACTCGCGGCTTTAATACAGTTACTCAAGATCCATATTTTTATACGGAGGAAAGATGATAATACTTTCATCAGTATGTAAGGAAGTTTAGAGAGATACCATTCTTACTAGAGTTTTAAAATTAAATCTCCACAAATAACAATTTGAAATAAAAATAAAAATGTGTGAAATGCTTCTGTCTTACATCGAAATACTTAAAACGGAATTATTTTTTTTCTTCTAGTGACTAGTAAAGAATGACATGGATCTACGAGGGAAGATTAAAAAAAGTTTACAAGCAGCACTTCTTGGAAAGTAGACATTGTGGATGAGAATATTGCTATCCACAGTGGAGACAGATCATACTAATTGTCTAAACGGGTCGTTCGAGCAGATGATGAGTAGTACGGAGTACCGAGACCTGAAATAGCGACAGTAATGGTAAGACGTGTAAGTGGTCTCACACCACACAGAGGTGAGATTTGTGATACGATTTCTATGGGTCAAGAATGGGTCTCCATAAGATATTCACAGAAAAACTGTTGAAGTGTATTGGGGCTCAGCAATCCATTTTTATCTAGTTATTACTAATTAACAACGAATGGATTAATTAAACAAAAAATACAGTGATAAAACGGAATTCTAATAAGGAAAAATATAAATTAAATATTAATCATCTATAAATATTAATATATAATTGTAATTCAACTTACTTATTAGTGTTTCAGAAAATTTTCCAGAAGATGAAAGGTAATAAAATTGTCAAATAATACTCAGCTATCTCACTTTTTTTTCTATAACTTTTATCACTTATATATATAAAAAAAATGCTATCAATTAAGCTTTGAAAAGAGCAAGTTCAACTGCATCTATAGGTTTTATTTCAAAATTGACCCCATATTCTCTTATCTATAGATATAAGTTACTGCTCTTTATCCTTCCTCTTAACAATGAGGCCAGTTTATATGGTGTGACACTGCCAAGTAGTTCGTGCAGTGTTATTTCAGGAGTGCCATTAATTCTGTGTCTTTACTGCGCAATCATTCATGATTGAGTCAATTTTATTTATTAAAAATGCTTCATGTAACTTATTATTATTCCTCATACGTCTTAGAATACACTTCTTTTTTCTTAATTAAGAAAAAAAAGACTTTAAACTTGCGCAATGCATGAGCGTGCCAAAATATAAGGGATAAAAAAGAAAGAAAAGGAACGAATTAGCTATCTTCTGTATATATGCAAATGCACTGTAATTTTCTTTCTTCAGTGGTAATGAATTATTCATATTTTTTAAAGAAGTTCTGTTTTTTTGTAACTTTTGTTTGATTATGAATTCATGTTTCTTTAATGAAGTTACAACCCTATGAAGGGTTACTTCTTAATATTACTGAGTTCATGGACATTTTAAAATCTCTTTCTATCAGATTCTTCTATATTTCTAAGTAAAAATTCAACTGAATTAGAAAAAAAATTATTCAAATTTATATAAAGAACAATTAAAAATGTTATACATCGTAAATTATACCTAGTTTTCTTAAGTACTTCAGAAGATACAAAGTGCGATAAATTATAATTTTAAGGAAAAAAAAATTATCTCTTATTCTTAATTTATATCTTAATCAAAAATTAAGCAATAATTTTTTTAAAGATGCAAAGTGTAGTGAATTATAATTCTAAGAAAAAAAATGATCTCTTATCCCAATTTACAGCTTAATTAAAAATTAAACAATAATTTAGCATTTTATGCGATAATTGTTGATAGTATTATCTCTCTCTTGGTTTTTATATGATTTTAAATTAATGTAATGAATTTTTAATGATATAATCATAATGTGAGAGTTTTGTTGGGATTAATGGCATTTTACATGCCCGCTGACAATTATATGTCAGTGATTTAAGCCGACTGAGGGTCTCTTGTGTTTACAGTAGAGCCGACGACGGCCAAGAGTACGACTTAGATACTTTGTGTGTCACATTCACTTGCACAGTCCCTTTTTACAGTGGTGCTTTTCGCACACTTCCCGGATAGAGCACAGAAGAAGAACTAACTGAGATTCGAACTTTGGAAACGCAGATCACGGGGAAGACGCGTTGTCCTTATGCCAAGACACCGGTGAAAATATAATTGACAAGGAATCTTTCCAGACTTTTGTGAACTTAAAAAAATTTCTTCGCATGATTTTCAACCACAGAAAAAAGAAAATTCATTACCTACACATGTAGCAGGACATATCAGAAAACGAAATTGCCCTACTTTGGAAGACAATTAACATTTTGAAACTGATTACTCATATATTTTATTTAATGACATCATAATGACATGAACTCGATTGCACCACGAAAAGTCATTTACACAATAAGCATAACAAGAGCAAAATTAGAAGCAATACAAGACATTAAATTAATACAATTTTAATTTATTTAATGTTGTTTCCCAATTTTGATGTGACTAAATAATACGAAAAATATTGGTTGAGGTAATCATGAAGCATTACATTTTATAAGATCTTCAACTTAAACTAAGTCCAACCATTATTCTCGACGAGGTGATTCGATTAGGTTATTACCAAAGATGACTAATTTGAAATAAAGCACTACTTGTTACTATGATGCCGATAAAAAAAAGCTTCTTTGTATTTTTCTCATGAGAACTATTTTGGCAAATGTTTTTGTACTGTCTGGACTGTAGCATTTTCATTGCTAATAAACGCAATTACAGCAAACTCCTGAGTATCCTGTTCACGATTATTCGTCTCCTCTTCTGAGTAACCTGATTTACATTTAGCATAATTAAATGATGAATCTAAGGTGTTGCAGAAACAGTCATCTATTAAGAACTTTTTTAAAAAAACTGTAAGTTTTGGTATCTTAGTATTACCTTTTCATATCTGGTAATAATTTATCAGTGAAAAATAAAATCAGTTTGAGTCACTTTTCTTAAGAACTAGGCTCATGATTTACTTTAACTTTTCGTTTATCTTTCCTTGCGTTTAAATTAAGCATTATAGAATTTGTGTCAAAATGTGGACAGTTTATATTTTTTAACTAACTTTTTTCTAACAAATTTTAAAAACTTGCAGCACAGTATATAAGCTACCAGTGCAGAGTCTTCTATTTCAACTCGACACGTTACCGGCAACTGCTTTTATGATTCACTGGACCAAGGTCGAGTTCACATTCAGCAAAGCTTGTCATAAATAAAGGGCTCAGTATTCAATAAGAAATGAGAAAATACGTATTACGTAATATCACTGGTATAAAAACTATCCTCTGGTATTGGCGGGCAAACAAGTGAGTTCCTACAACTCTGGCCTTCTTGCATACAGCCGACCACCCCAACACCACTGAACTTAGCAATATCGACAGGATTTATTGTGGTCGACTGTTGAATAAGTATTGTCCTACATTAAATTGACCGAACAGTCAAACTAACATTCTTTTCGGGGTAGTAAATAGCTGTCTTTCTCCCTATCTGCACTCTCTCAAACAGTTGGAATAAAACTGTCCATCTTTGACATCCTATCCATCTGGGTTTTGAGATCACTTGGTACCATCAGTACTGTACTTAAATCATTATTGACAATCTTCAGGTCCTTCCTTAACTCTGAGATCTCCATACATTCCATTAAATAGTGGTAAACCCTTTCTCTACAAATGCATTTATTTTCCTGCGTTCTTCCAAATCTGGAAATTTCCCATGTCTAGATATTATCTGGATTATACCTACAAGTCCGAACCTATCCATCTTTTTTATAATCCGGTTGTCCTTCAGTCACATTAAGCCGGATACTTGGGAGTGTACTGTATGTGCATATGAGTGTTTGTTCTAGATTTATCAAATATGGCACAAATATACTTTGAATAAGCGAGATGTCGTCTCTGAAACAATTTTTTTTCCCAGAATTTACTGTAGAATTGAAATGAATAAAATTAATTTAAAAGTTTGAGGGTTTTGAGGATAATTTTCAAAAATATTATCCTACAAAAATAAATTTTTCACCAAATTTGAATTAAAAAAAAACTTCCTCGATTTCTTTCCCCTAATTAAAAGTTTAAAAAATTTTGTTCATAATTTATAGTTATATGTTTTAAATATTAATTAAAGTAAAACTGTTTCCATTTTATAATTTTTTTATTGTGTATTTCTGTTCTTTTGTTGAAAGTTAAGAAATGATGATCTTGCTTGTTTTTTGCATAATCTTTGGTAACGTCACAGTAACTTTTAACCTTTTTGTGTGTAAAATTTGTAAAAAGAAGTTCTTTAAGGTATTAAGTATATCTTAAATCCTTCTGGCAAGCTCAAAAATTAGAGTTGATAGTTTTTGATTCATATGTTCAAAGTTAGTTAAAAATGATAATTGCATTTTTGGTCGGACATCGCAATTTTTAATCATAGTTAATTAAAATTAAGACATTTTAACTAGAAATCCTTATCAAATTTTATATAGCACTAGCAGATGAGCATAGACTTGATATTCAACAGATTCATCGGACTCAAACAACGTTACGTTGCTGATATCGCTTTTCGAATCTGCCACGCTAGCTTCAAAGTCAAGATATTATCGCCACGGCTTCCAAACTGTAATTAAGAATTTTTCATGTTTAAACCGGAGTATCTTTATGAAACTAGTTAATCTTGTTTTCAATATGAATTTTGCAAAAAATTTTACTCTGTGGGCTAAAATGAATTATAGGTCAAGTTTAGAAATCTTTATTATTGTTTTAAAAGCAACTGAACATTGTCTTGTTTGTTTTCTAGTAATAGA
>JAPMOQ010004421.1:0-10556 GCA_026543055.1 Argiope trifasciata
CCAACATTCCTATGCATTCCTTTAAATAATGATAAACAATTCCAATTCCTCCACAGATGCAGTCATTTACCCGCATACTTTCAAATCTTTGGAAGACTGAGTGAAATTTCCAGTCTTGACATAATTTGGATAATCAGTAGACAGTATCTTCTTATTTGTATTTCTGGATAAGAGATTAATTCATAAGTCCTCCCTTTTTTGGACAAATACCATCGTCAAGTCATTTGTGTGTTATTCTAAATCGTGGAAATTCATTAAAATAACGAATTAAAATTTTCGGCGAATGTAACACTTTCTTTTTGTTTCTTTCTTATTCAGGAAAACAATAAAGCAACAGATTGATTAGACATTAAACGTTGAGCATTTAAAGTGAGAAGGTACACTAAGCTGAAAAAATTTCTTAGCGAAAGCATAAATATTTTTATTTAATAATGATGATTTCTGGGCACCTTTCTTCATGGAAACCGATTGAATTTTACTTCTGTGTTCATTCTTTGGATGTTATCTTTTAAATATTTTTATAACTTATGTTTTAATTCTAAATAACATCTTTGACTACTATTTTCTTAAACTCTTAATTTTCATAAAATTATCATGCTATAAAACCTGATGTGTATCATTCAAAATTCTGATAATTATTTTTTATTTAAGTTTCCTATAGTAATTTTTTTAAGATGTTCGGTAATTCTTGAATTATAGAATAAAAAATTGGTTGATTTTTTAAGGTTTCATATTGTGAAAAGAAAATGAAAATTTCATTTATTTAATAGTCCACCCCGATATAAAAAGTTGTATGGAAATGTGTTTAGAGACCTAAGATATTTCCTATCTGCATAAGTTTTACATTCAATAAGTTTTAAACTCGATGGGTTTTGTTTTATACTCCCTTTTTAGTGAAAACACCATACTTTTTATAACTTTCAAAACACTTTGACCTTTTTATTAACAAATCTTTGCTTCATAGATGTTTCCACAGGTTATTTAATGCAATTTTTTTTTTTAAAAAAGTAAGCATTTTATGAGATTTTTTAAAAACAGTTATCCAAATTACAAGCCTTAATCATGTCAAATAATATAGGAAATTTATCATCTGTCAGATATGAAAGAATTAAAGTGAGTTTATTTAAAAATAAGTTTGACATAGCTATTCGTTACCGAGTTGACAAGCTATATTCATATTTATGTTCTGCTCCAGAAGTTCAGAGTCAGCCCCATATCATAATCGCTCCCACCTGAATGTTTCTGTGTGTGATCGGTTCGGGTAAAACGCACCATAAATTTTCATAAACATTCAATATCTGCGATTCAGTATCAGAAGTCAAAGTATTTGTTTTTCAATTCTTCGTTGTCATATCCAAAATACTTTTTGAAGTTGCGTGCGGCTGTAAAATATCCGAGCACAATAAAGAATCTACCCTACAAATGTCAGCGTCGAAAGCGGCGGTAGTGCATTTTTTATCTGCCATTCGACCTCAAAATTCGCATTGTAATATCCACCAGACGTGACCAAATTTTAGTTTTGCATCTCCCCTTCCGTGTGTCACGGAATCAATAACGTTACTGCCGACCGCAACAGGTGGCACTTCTTTTTGTTGTCATCCTTATAAGCCTTTTACAAAGGTGTGAAAGCAATTTAAGTTACCCATTGTCTGAATTCAGCTCTTTCAGAGTAGTCCTTCGTCGAATATGCTTGACCGATTTAAGTGTTGAACATCCATTATGTATCTACCTATTTGCTTCGTAAAAGGAATTCTGTTTCCCTAAAGCTGGGAATTTTTAAAAGATGGGATTTTTTCTACATTCTGATATGTATCTTATTTCAGCTTAATTGTTAATCAATGAAGGATTTATACTGTAGCCATAAATAATGCAAATTATAAGACCGATTTAAGTGTTAAGTATCCGTTATGTATCTACCTATTCGCTTCGTAAACCGAATTCTGGTTCCCTAAAGCTGGGAATTTTTAAAAGAGGAGATTTTTTTCTACATTCTGATATGAACCTTATTTCCGCTTAATTGTTAATCAATGAATGATTTATATTATAGCCGTAAATAATGCAAATTATAAGACCCGTTTTTTCAATAAACTGAAGGAGTGGTTAGAAACGAAACCCATTATCACCTTAATCTACACATTGATGATTCATTTCTATTCTTCCAGTTGTTTAGTGAAAAGGAATACATTTTTATTTTCTTGCAAACAAAATATAGACAAAATATTGTTATTGTCAAAAAAGTCACACTTGGGATTTTGACGAATCTCCATAATTCAAATCTCCCTGAATTAAAAAAAAAAAAAAACATCTTTAATATTCTGTCTGTGATAAAGATAGCTCAAAAACGCTTTGAGTTAGGTTGATGAAATTCGCTATATGATGTTTACCCTAAATTTATCGATTTCCATTAAATTTTTGAGTGAAATCCCTCCACAAAAAGTCTGGTTGGTTGGCTGTTCAAACATAAGAACAAAACCATAACAACAAAATGAAGAGAGCCAGATGAATAAATCCTAAAGCTCAAATTTAACATATTTAATTTTGACATAGATTAAAGTTTGAGATAAATCCTACAAGAACTTGACCGTCTGTCCATTTGTATTTTCAGAACCTCGTAAATGTGATAATTCAAAAACGCGATGAATTGTTGTTTTTCATGGCATTTGCTATTGGATAACCCGCTGTTACTAAGACAGCGATTTAAGTCGATAGGATGCGTCTCTTTTTTTTCGGTTGCGCCATCTAGGGCCAAGAATACGACTTTGCCACTCACGTATCCCAGTCCCTCTTATGGAGCGGACTTCATTCATATAATTTTATTCACTCATCCATAGATTGTAATTTAGACTTGAATCAGAGAACGATCTCCTCTGAACCAATACCCTCTGTGGTATGACTCTCAACATGGATGACCTTGTGACAACGATAAATTTATACTTGCGTCTGTCACCACCACTCACGGAGAATCTTCGACTGGCAGGTTCGAACTCGTAACCTAATGGACACGAGTCCAAACGCGATTACTTAAATTTATCATGTAGTATGTGATTTGTGAAATTTTGTTATCAGTTGATTGAAAAGCACATCTAGAGTACAAATTCAATTTCCGGTTACGATTGATCCCAAACTAGGGATTAATCGTCAAAAAACTTGCAAAAATGAGAATATAGACTCAGTAAAAATGCTACATCCAAAACAAAGATCAATATTTCGTAACTATTACTCTCCAATGCTATGCAAGGCATTCTCTGCTTAATCAAAAATCCACAACTCTTTGCGCGTGTGGGGGATAGAGTATTCACGAGAGAAATACACGAGGAAGTTTTGAGGAATGAATAACACTATCGAATGTTATTCATTCACTTAGGAGAATTAAAATAATAATTAAAAAGAATTTCTTTTCTTCTCGATTAATACGAAAAGTGATTATCTCAAAACTTATTCACAAAACAAGAAAGAGAAAGGAGTGTGTTGCTACCTAATAATTAAAGGAAGATTAATTGGCTGTCTGAACCCCATCTCATTAAAAATCGTATTAAGTGATTAAATATGAATCATCCAAGTGTTCCTTAAAAACTGTAATTTTACAAGACGACACTATCATTTTTGTTGTTCACATTTTCCTTCCATCATTCTTTTCGTTTTCATTTCACAATTTTCATTCATAAAAATTCCGAATATGCTCAAAGAATCTTTTTTATGTGTTTATTAAAACCACTATTAAAAGAAGCCACGGATGTTTGATTATCAGGATGGATAATTAGTAGCTGTCATAATGCGAAATTATTAAAATTTTCTGTTCACCTGTTTCTGCTCCGAAGTTATTATAAACTAGGTGAAAGGTCTGGTCACCTCTTAAGATTAAATTTTTTATTAAATTAATTTAATAAGGACGAACAATTACAAGGCAAAATCTTGATATTATTGAGAAGATAATTTTTTAAAAATTTTAAGACGTTCTTCTCTAATTTTTGATGTAGGAATCGTGGAAAAACGCCTTTTTTCAAAAATTTTAAATTAAAAATTTAGCTTAATCACCAAAATTGCACTCAAAATTTAATTAAATAAAAGTCTAATTAATTTTTTTAAAGTATATCCAAGGTACACATTCCCTGTCTTCAAAATATGTATGAGCGAAATTTTGTAGCAGTATATTCAAATGGTCTGACCTGATGAGAGCTAACACCTGCACATACACATTCTTCTTGATTATTAGTAGAGATAAATGTCATTGTGCGAATATATGCGTTTTCTCTTAAACAACAGGAACGAATTAAAACAAGTGTTACGTATTAAATATGGCACGAGAAAAAAATTCTGTTAATTTTTCAAAGCAGAAAAGTTAATTCATTTCAATTAAGTAGAATCCAACAAAAATTATGTCTTTTCGACACTCTCTATAACTATGTCGCCATTGTGTAAAAATTTATCTTTTATTAAATAGTCTTCTTGATAATATTTTCATTTGTTTTCTTGATAATACTTTCATTGGACTTATTGATAATACTTTCATTGGTCTTAGTGATAATGCTTCCATTGGTCTTATTGATAATATTTTCATTGGTCTTATTGATAATACTTTCATTGGTCGTAATGATAATACTTTCATCGGTCGTATTGATAAGACTTTCATTGGTCGTATTGATAAGACTTTCATTGGTCTTATTGATAATACTTTCATTGGTCTTATTGGTCATTGGTCTTAAGCTATCTGATAAAGATTAAAATTAAGCTTAAGTCAATCGCTCAGATGGAGATACTCTTTCTAATATTTCAACATTTGCGAAAAAAATCTATAATATAATACATTTTAATAACTTATATGCCGACGTCCTGGCCTAGGGGCAGCATGTCTTCCACGTGATCGGGGCTTCATGGGTTCGAGTATTGGTTCGGGCATCGCTGTTCTTCCCATGTGTTCTATCCATGATATGTGTAAACCCATTTTAAAAGTTGTTGTAAAAGCGAATATCTTATCTTCTTTTGAGCCAGAAATCAGACTTTTGCCCTCGGTTCAGCGGTCTTCACCCCTGTATACTAATTAGTTGTACTTATTCATTAGAATATTAATTTTTCTTAAAGATTATGTACTGTAAAATTAGTTTTTCTAGAAAACGTTATTTTTAATGTTTCTTTAGTGAAACCATAATACTTCTTGATACTTTTTTTGGTAGAATGTTAGTTTTCCTTAAATTTTCTTTAGTGAAATCCTTAACACTTCAGTAATGAAATCTTAGTTCTTCTCGGCCCTTCTTCAAAGAACCGTAGCTACTTAAGTTCCTTAGTTTCCACACCTTGGTTGTTTTAAATTTTTTTAGTTTAATCATTCTTCTTAAGCTTTCTTTAGAAGAACATTAATTTTTCAAGATTCTTCTTCACAGTAATTCATCCGGTATGCTTGAAAATTTCAGATTCTTTGAAATTTTCAAGATAAAACTAGTTTAAATCCGCTACGCATTTCAATTGAATCAAAATAAAACAAGATACACCTGTTGAATTGCACCTGCAATAATACCTATTTTTTTAATATTACGAAAATCCGCACATTAATCAAAATGTGTGGTTAGAAAATGTAAATAAATAATAGAAAAACCAGAAGTGATCTGTTGCGGTTTAAAAACTATGTCAAACAACTAATTTTTGATCAAGTTTTCAAAACCCTCTAAAAAGAATTCATAGAAAATTAAAATGGATTAAAATCTGTTCGATTCAATTGATTAAATATTTCATTTCAATTTAACAGAATATGCGCTTTTTTTTAACTATTCGTCTTTCAAGTCTCTATTTTGATAAATTTGCATCGGTTTCAAAAGCAATTACATTAACTGTACGTTGCGAAATTGGCAAGAAACCATTGAAATCGGGAATAACTTTACTCACGTCACATACTGTTCGATGAGGTATTGTTTTTCTAAAAAGGAAATATAAGGTTCTATTCCGACAGCTAATTTCGAAACCGTAGGCTATAGGCATGAACAGTAAGTTAGAAAAATTCTCCAAATTGCATGAACATTTCATTTCATTCTTTTTTTTAATTTGAGGCAGTAAATCTAGCCTTGGGGAAAAAACGAAGGCTAAATTACAATAATAGTCACTCTGCCGTAATAGCAAAATATTTATTATTTCAGGGCAATTAACATTTGTCTGAAACAACCACCGCTATTGATTGCAAATACTCAGTCAAACCACCATTAAAAGAGTCTGTCACATATTCAAATAATGATATTCAAAGCTTCATAACTCCGTTAGTTTTAATCGTAGAATACTGGATATTTCTCTGCTAAAGATGTTAATTTTCGTTACTTTTCTCATATGTAATAATAACACAGAGGGAATGTGTTAAAATTTAAGTAACTTTATTTTTCAGAAGTGGATTTATTGACTCAAAAAGCATGGAATATAATTCTTAATTTCATTTGGAGCTTTTTTCCAATTGGACACATATACCTATTTTAAATAATTAAAAAAAAATAGCTTTAAGACTAAGATTAGAGTAAACAATTTATTTAAGTGGGGACTAATTTATCAATAATCATTCGCTATTAAGGACCAAGTGGCTTTCCCTGGATATTGGTTATATTTCATCTCAGTTAAATAGACCAAATCTACGATTCTGTCAAATTATCTGACATTGAAGCTGTAGTACTTTATAATGTTCATTGTTTATATTAGCTGTTTTAATGGAGACCGGTCCTAAGACAGCATAGCTCTATTAAAACATAAATATCCGATTCATTTTTCTTCCCTTTTGTGGTGCTGTAACTTCTTTTTTTATGAGTCTGGTAAACTACACTGCGATTAAGCAGAATCATTTTTCCTTTATGTGCAATAATGAAATAGATTCAGGTTAAATATTTGACGAAACGATGAAAACGGGTTGAATCCCAGGACAACAATATAATCGATCTATAGTTGGAAAGCAATTAACTTTTTAAACTAAAATTTCCAAAATAGAAAATTTGTCCGACTATTAAGTGGGTATAATTTTTTATAATGGTAGATGCCTATGGAATTTTTTTTTGGTAGATGCCAATCAAATGGACCTATATTCTGGCATAGGGGTTGCACATATTCCCCGAGATCTGAGCATCCGGTTCAGGTATGTTTGTTCATCTCCAGTGTTCTATTTTTAAGGTGAGTGGATGTGCCCCCTTCCAGGCAAAAAGAGATTGTGCAAGCGAATGCGAAGTGTGAAGTAGTTAAATTGTTCTCCTGGCCCTAGTTGGCTCTACTAAAAAAACAAGAGACGACATTCACTCAGCTTAAATCAATGACAGATAATTATGAGTGGGATTATAAGGTGCCATAAGTCACCACAGAAACAACGGAAGTCAAATGGTTTGGCTTGTAGAGTGCCAGTACTCACATAAGTTCATCCTTATTAGTAGTAGAGTTATTTTTTGGAAAATTTGATAGATTCTTTTCTTCTGTACTCCTTAACACATAGCTGCACTATATTGCTCAATTATCTTTGACCTTTTAGTTGGGAGAAAAGAACTGAGCTTGTGTTTTAGACTATTTTTCATTAAGACAGGTGTAGAACGTAATACAAATCTACATCAACAATTTCAGCTTAAATAACACTTATTAAATTTGTTCTATATAATCTGATGTTTTTCGAATTATAGTTTTCACATGCATAATGATGGGTACACCGACAAACTTCTGGGATGGATTACCGAAAAAAATTTTAATATTTATTTTGAATCAGCAGCAGATAGTCTTTGTTTTAGTAAACCATTCAACTGCATTTCATATTTCGATAACATTTTTTACTACTAAATGAATTATTTTTGTTAATCTTTGTGAAATTTTTTTGTTTGGGCTCCATACTGGCCCGGTACTCACATCTACGTACAATGTTATAGAAGCAGACACGCTATTTTTATAAATGTTCTAATAATTAAACGAACCTTGTGAAACATGTGAAATCTAGATAATTATGCTTGATAGTGTTAATATTCGCGTTAGGTTGACCACCTTACCAGAACATACGCCTTACACTTCAGGGTTGAATGATGCGTTGTTGTCTTGAAAACAGATATGGGCACTATAGGCCTTGGCACACATGGGCTGTCGAGCCATTGAGTAGAGTTTTTATTGTTTACTATTAGCTTGTGTAACTAATGAAAGCTATAGCAGAAAATCTCATTTACATTGGCACAGAGTTTAAGAAATTATATATATATATATTGCTTGCCGTACACTTAAACTCTGTGCCAATGTAAATGAGATTTTCTGCTATAGCTTTCATTAGATACACAAGCTAATAAGTATTAGAAATTATAAATACCAGCGGGTGACCGAGCTCCGCTCGGAGAAAACAGGTATCGAAGCTAACTCGAAGATTAAAATTTTCAATTGGGATTTATCAAAACAATACATGCCATAAGAAAATTTGTGAAACCATTGATGAAAAGATAACCGGTTAAAGTGCACCATTGTAAACTATTCTAAACAAAGTTAGAGTTTGGAAAGGGAACTATTCTATCCAAAGGTAAAGTTTATTTAGAAAAACCAAACATATATACATACATAAGAAACATATTATAAACCTATAACAGCATAAACATAAAACTTTGTTAGTTCGCCATATTGGCTATAGATGGCAGCACGATACCGCTTGAAAATTTAAGTAGCCATTATGGCGAACTAATAAAGTTTGAAAATATCCTATCTGTAACTCCGAACTGCTCGACCGTAGCGCTTCAACACCGGCGCCAATCGATTCCTCGTGGCCAAAAACCCCAGACCCCCAGGTTTACCGGAGTTTATTAATTCTGGGGCGATTTTCGACTTGGCAACCATTCCTCGTATTATAGTATTAGATATATATTGCTTGCCGTACACTTTAAATGCAAATATATAAGAACAGTAAAAATTTAGTTTCCATGCAATGGGATATACTATATCCAAAATTTTCGTGAATACTCAAGTACTAATAAAAAGAAATCGGTTTGAAACGAACAGTAATCCAATAAGAAAAAGAAATTCGATCTAGCACAGCCGTAAAGCGAAATAAGTTGAACTAGGTAAAGATAAAGAATTGTGTTAAGCCTAAATGAAGAAGAAAAGTAAGTTTGATTAATAGAATATTAACATGAATTAATTTATGCAGAGTGTTATAAAAAAGTTTGGAAGATGATACCATTTACTAAAAAGATTTTCCATATTTCATTTGCACATTTTTGATGGCTATCAGGTCACTACAAAAACAAGGCTTTTTAAAATTCATTCCATTCCATTGTAACACGATTTTCACTGATTACTATCATTATCGAAAACCTAAATAACAAAATTTTAATGTTAATTTCCTTTTGATATAATTCCAGCAAATTCATTAATTTTAATACAATCGGAGAGATAATATTGTTTCCTAAGTCTGTTAATTTAAATTTAAAACATTTGGAATTGCTTGTTCCACATCTAATTAGGAATTATTCGACTCGTGTTGAACTTCGGAATGACCCTGCAGGAAAAACGACATCCCACATTTCTTTCACACGTTTTTGATGGCTATCAGGTCACTTCAAAAACAAGATTTCTCGAAAAACCATCCCATTCCATTGTAAAGTGATTAGGACATCGTTATCAGTCAGTATCACGACTCGCCATCTCGATTTCCGCAAGATCTGGAAATCTCGTCGAATTTCTCGTCTCCTGCAACCGGCGAGTTATTTCACTTCACTTTCACCCGCTTACATAAGATCATCATCATCATTAGGGAGGTGGGAGTAACTGTGCCCGCGAGTAAATAACAAATTCCTCCGGAGGGGAGTCGACTTGTGTAGGAATTGGGTCATTGGTGAAGCGAAATGATGTCACGCCATTTCCATCACGATGAGCGCACGCTGTTATTTAAAATAACCTTTTTTTAAAAAGAAAAAAAAAAGAAAAAGAAAAACTATGTGAGCTTCTGCACCTCCTTCCATCACAATATTTTGGCCTGGTTCTCGTTATGAAGGTGTCGACAAAACTAATTCAAAGTCTGATGCTGACAAGAGATAATTTAGAATGAATTTTTGTTTAGCAAATAATGGGATTTAATTTTTATCTGATTATTTTTTAATACATGGATCAGTAACTAATTAGTAACAAAAAAGGGATCATCAACAAAAAATTATTGATTTTCGCCAGAACTGAGTTTGCATTCTTCACCTTCATGTGAAAAAAAAATCGAAGTCCTTGCATTTTACTGATTGAGCTACTGCCTGTTGATTTCCATTTTCATTACAAACTGTTAAATCTCTATTTAAAGAATTAAAATTTAATTTAATTTAATTTAGTTAATGAATTAATATTTGAAAAAAATGTATTAACATGAAGTGTCATCCATTGCAAGTTTAAAAAAATGTATTTAAACTTGAATGGATGAATAAAAATCATGTTATTCACTACTGAATGTTTTAACAAGGTATATAAATAAATATATATAAGGAGAGTGTGAACCAATAGTAGGAATTGATAAAAGGATGATTAATAATCTGAAAAATTTATGGATTTTAATAAATAAAGATTCGAAATAGCGATCATTAATAGAATTTAAAGATCCCCATTGG
>JAPMOQ010004421.1:11393-28963 GCA_026543055.1 Argiope trifasciata
ATATATATATATATATATATATATATATATATATATATATACTGAAGTGACAAAAGTCATGGGAATACTGTTAATATCGTGTCGGTCCTCCTTTTGCCCGGCGAAGTGCAACAACTCGACGTGTCATGGAGTCCACAAGTCGTTGGAAGTCCTCTGCAGGAATATTGAGCCATGCTGTCTGTATAGACGTCCATAATTGTGAAAGTGTGGATGGTGCAGGAATTTGGGCACGAACGGACCTTTCGATGATGTCCCATAAATGCTCAATGGGATTCATATCGGGTGGTCTAGTTGGCCAGATCATGCGCTGGAATTGTCCGGAATGTTCTTCAAACCAATCGCGAACAGTTCTGGCCCGGTGACATGGCGCATTGTCAATCATAAAAATCCCATCGTTGTGTGGGTACGTGTGTGGGTCCGTGAATGGTTGCAAGTGATCTGCAAATAGCTGAACATAACCATTTCCAGTCAATGATCGGTTCAGTTGCACCAGAGGACTGAGTCCTTGCCATGTAAAAACAGCCCACACCATTATGCAGCCACCACCAGCTTGAACAGTGCCTTGCTGACAGTTTGGGTCCATGGCTTCGTGGGGTCTGCGCCACACTCGAACTCTACCATCAGCTCGTAACAACAGAAATCGTGACTCATCTGACCACGCCACGGTTTTCCATTGGTCTAGAGACCAGTCGATATGCTCACGAGCCCACGAGAGTCGCTGCAGGCGATGTCGTGCTGTCAGTAAAGGCACTCGAGTCGGTTTCTGCTGTCATTGCCCAAGGAAGACAAATTTCGCCGCACAGTCCTATCGGGCACGTCCCTCGTACGTCCCACATTGATTCCTGCAGTTTTTGGACGAAGTGTTGCGTGTCTATTAACATTGATCATTCTACGCAGACGTCGGCGATCTCGGTTGTTAAGTGCAGGTGGTCGCCCACTGTGCTGTCCATGATGGGATGTGATGCCTGAAATTTCATACTCTCGGCACACTCTTGATACTGTGGATATCGGAATGTTGAATTCTTTAACGATATCCGCAATGGAATGACCCATGCGTCTAGCTCCAACTAACATTCCACGTTCAAAGTCTGTTAATTCTCGTCGTGCCTCCATAAATCACGAAAAACTTGTTCACATGAATAACTTGAACACAAATGAAAGCTCTGGAAAACGAACTGCGCATTTACACTTTTTCGCTGCGTACTACTGCCATCTGTATATTTGCATATCGCTATCCCATGACTTTTGTCACTTCAGTGTGTGTGTATAGATATATATATATATATATATAAAGTGCTTTCTAATATATGTGCAGCCAATAGGGATGTTTCAATGCTATTAATGATCGCGATTTCGAATCTTTATTTATTAAAATCCAGAAATTGTTCTTATTCAAAAGCTTACTTTAATATATAGATATACCAATGAGTTAAGCTGTTTTTAATTTTGAACATGTACGAATTTTACATGGACAAAACTTACTAATACTAACACAGACACATATATTATGGCATTAAAATATACATCGACAAATAGTAATAGCGAATCATGCTTTGGAAATAAATTCGTCATAGTGGATGCCTCGTCACCTAAACTCAAAGTCAATTTAATCTTGCCTCTACAGTCTCACTTAAAGCCAAGCAACAACCTATATATATTTTTTATATCTTCCGGATGGCGGAGTTGTAGTATTAGTATATTAATCTAATGAAATTAATGTGAGGTCGGCAATCTGTGGTGTATGTATGGGTGTGAATCCACACTTTTGTTTTTAAAAAGTACTTTGAATTTGATTCACAGAAATTAGCATACATTTTAGTTTGCATCATTTTCGATGGACGAAACTGGAACGAGTGGGTCAATAAACTTTTGCGTACTAATTTATGAGTTTAGTAGAGTTATTTTCCTTGGATACAAGTGCCAATATGCTGATAAAGATATTCAACAATTAATTATAACATAGTTATAATTAATTAAATAGTTTTATTAATTACGTACTTTCAATCAATATGAATAGTAACATATATGTTAAAACATGTTTTGCCTTTTTTAATCAAATTTTTTTTGTACAATTTCATAGCATAGTCCGAAAGTTTAGTGGGAGAAAAGTATTTCCTCCGCTTAACGTATATTGTCAAAAATTTTGTTTAAATATTGCAATTTAGCATCGAGATCATATAATAAAATTAACTCTTCAATTCAAAATTATCTCTTCATTTTGCCCTTCCTCATATTTGAAGTACACAAATAAAAAGTATTTCAATGGTTCGAAAATTCGAAGTTTCGACAAATCTTGACATTTCAAACCACCCCGACTCCGGAAACATATTTCTGAAATATGTATGTTTGATTGTCCGACTGTCGAAAAATAAATTGATAAATACAAAACGAAAAGAATGAAAAGGATAAAATTTGGCACATGGATTTAACAACTAAAAGTGTAGATACTTATCACACTTCAAGCCGAATACATAAAGGTCTGGACTATTTTTTGGTCTGTACTTTTGGCATTCGTGTAAATATTATAATTCGAAAACGCAATAACTTAAATAATTGGAATTAGGCATTTAATCTTGCGACTACAATTGCAGTTCTGACCCAATTATTTTCTTCCAGTCGGAAAAAAGTATCCAAAATAAATATTCGGTTTCCTGACACTTGTGTATTGATCTCATTCTAGAGATTAAAAACCAACCATCGTATGCTAATAAACTCTTAAGAAACTATTCTTCAATAAAGGATATGATGTTAATAATATTCAAGGCTTTCTTTTTTATTCTTCTAAGCACATAGGCCACAAAGTTGGCTTCAGTTCCTCTTGATTTCCGTGTTCTCTTTTCTGATATTTCAGGATATATCAAACAATATGTCTATGGAAAATGGAAGGAAGTTTGGGACGTGCAAGTTGATAATAAACTGCACAGCATTCAACCCAAAATAAATAAGTGGTTCAGTTTTACCGAACCGAGGCGTGGATGTAAAATCGTCTATTCGTCTACGTATTGGTCACACAAGATACACTCATAGACATTTGTTGTTTTGGGCCCCTCATTGTACTAACTGTGGAGTGATCAATTCTATAGCACATATTCTTACTGAATGTCCTAATTTTACTTCAGATCGTTTAACTCACTTTCATTCGTCTATTTAAATTTACTAGTGGGTGAGAAACCTCCCTCAAAACTTTTTAACTTTTTAAGAGCTATTGTTTTTTTTCATAGCATTTAACATTTGATTTATTATTTTTTTCTTGTTGCCAAATCATATTAAAACATATATCTTCTGAACTTTTGACATTTTTTGCAATACATCCTTCTTTCTTTTACACATTTTATAACGGAATTATTTAAATATCCTTGAGGATGGCGCAGCTTGTCCAAAGATGCACCTTGTGCCAATAAAACACACTACACCATACCATTGAAGCACACAAGTCTCATTATGAAAGTAAAAATTTGTGTACATAAACTGTTTACGTCTTGCAAGAAGTTCGCAATTTTATTTCAGGATGTGGAGGTCCTGAAATAAAATGTCAAATGAACAACATAATTTGGTTAATAACATAATTAACAACCAATATAAATTATGGTTTTCCAACGGATTCTAAACATCCCCCACGCTTTTGCGCATGCGTTAGGGTGGGTTTAATTCGACAAAACAGAAAGAGATGTAGATGAAAAGAGAAGATGTGAGCATTTAACAATAAAGTAAAATAAGAAAATGTGCATATCCTTTCACTTTTCACTCCTTAGTGAAACAGAACCGTGGGAAAGTAGTTGTCTCAAGATATTAAATGAACAGTATAAAGTATTTGAGAAAATTTCGTGACAATTTCCGCTGGTTAAACTATTGTTTTTACATATAGAATCCCAGGCAAGGCAATCTGAAAAGGTATTTTTAGTTAAAAGGAGATATAAATGGGAAGAAATACTGAATCCGCGATCCTGAATATCGTGACCATTAATACACTTTATCTATCGAAACTTCACGTGCATGAAAGAAATTAAAGACGTAAATAAAATACATTTCTAAACAATCTAACAATTTATTTTAAGTTAATCAGTTAGCTTGTTCTTGCAATCAGTCGTGCGATCACCTTTCTACTTTCAGTCAGTAACTTATGTTAACATTCGCATGTTCAAAATAGCTATCTTGACTGAACATCTGTGAATATTGTGCAACGCAGAGAATATAAACCAAGAATAAGTCGATGTATTCCAGATTTTCAGATATATACCAATACATTGTTCCCATCTGATTCGACAACACAGAAAAAAAAGGGTGTACAACTTTCTCAAACAATACCGAACATCTGATAATCTAAATCCGAAGCAGTTATTTTTATAAGTATTTCCTGCTTCCGAGCACCAACTGATAATGATGCACGCAATGGCGATTTATTCATTTGGCGAGGGTTGATTTCGAAGGCATTAAGATTTTTTTCAAATGAAAGACAATGGAATTTTATTTGGCGGCTGATTAGGAAAATGAAAGACGTCGTGACTTATGAGAGATGGAACTTGAAAAGGGGCGGAACTGTTTAACATGAGAGCACATGTGGTCGAAGTTCCTGAAGCAGATGGTTTTTGGGTTGTCTTTTACAGCTCCCCGAGAACAAAGACTGACTGTCTTTTCAGGCGGTAAAAGAGTCTGGATGCTTAACCTCTGAACCATTTGAGAAGAACTGGGGTGTGTAAACAAGCTTTATTCTTGAAGTTTCAAGAGAATTTCTAATTTTTTTTCAAATTCAAGCCTAAAAATAATGAGCATAGGACATTTGAATTTTAGCAAAACTTCCTTTAATACAACTGGGAAAACACTGAACATTTCCAGATTTTTTTCTTGTTATAACCTTGCGGTAGACAGAAAACAGAGGAAAATCGTTGCATGGTATAACATTTATTGATAAAATTCTAACAAAATAATTCCTAAATTAGAACTACGTCAGTTTTTTTCATTTGTATGCAATTATCATATCTTTCTTTCATTGTTTAAACATCCCACTACAATAATCATGTAATTGAAAAGATGCCGATATAAGTAAACCGGTTTTAATTTATTATTTGATGAGTATAATAATGGTGTTGATGAGAGATTCTTCTATTTCTATGATGAAACTTATCTCGAATGTAAATGAATGTGCCATGGACGGTTAAGATCATTACGATTGCATATCTCCATGATGCAGTAATGGTCGCCACGAAGATAATTCATGAAACTCAAGATGCCTAGATAGAGTAGGGAAAAGTTTACTTACGCTCTGTTATATTGTTACATTCGTTTTTTGAATATTTTAAAAAAGCTTTGGCCATAAGGATTTATCGTAGATGTTACTTTAAAAAAATATCTCAATAGTTCATCCTTATCTACCCTCCAAGAATATGTTAGTTTTCACATGCGTTTACAGAATTTTTATTTGAACAATGGAGTATTGTTTGCTAAATTCCATCAAAATTTTGATAAATTAATGAAAAAAAAATTATTCAAACAATGAGAGCTATTGTAAAATATTTTTTTTTGAATAATATTAAAACTAAGAAAACTGCGTCGTAATAAAACTGATATCGCTTATTTTTAAATAACGTAAATATAATTTTTGTCCATTAATATGCTCCGATATTATAGAGAATCATTAAAATTCTCCCTAATTTTTTAAATCAAAATTTTATTTAATATTATTTTTATTATTAATTTTTATTTTAAATATTGTTTTAATAAAAACCTACTCCTCAACCAATAACCACCAGCCAAATATAATACCTCTAGGTTTTTCTGTCTGCTCTAAAGAACGTTTCAAACATTTTTTTATGGAGTTTACAATTTACCTATTCTTTGTAAGCTTATAATATTAGCTTTTTAAAAAAACAAACTGTTTTTCAAAATTAAGATCACATATTTCAAAAAAATTAAGCTCATTATTTCAATGAGTGTGTGCAACCCTTTTTTAGTTCAGCCAACCTTTCCCATTCAGTTCAAAGATAAATATTTCATTGAGAAGTTTTGGCAATGATGCATCGCTATGAGTCATCCTCACTTCCTGTCGTCCAAGGTCTCCTGCGGCTTTCGCCGGCTCAGATTTATTGACGCCCTGAACAAGCTCTTGAGTTTTTATATCATTATATGTGTAACTCATTCTGCTTCATACCATTAGCGTGGGTTGAGAGTTACAGTGGAACCTCTCGTAACTAGTATAATTCGTTCATGAATCTTAATTCGTAGTGCGAGTTTTTTTCCATAGGGATCCATACAAATAAGAACAACGCGTTCCATTAAAAAAATCAATTGAAACTAATTTATAATAGTCTAATTTATCATAAATTTGAGTCTTAAAAATTATCTTTCACATAACGATAATCTCCATTTTCAAATATTCTCTATTTATTTTACTTCTTCTTGCATACAGCCGACCACCCCGCCACCACTAAACGTAGAAGTATCGAAAGGATTTGTTGTGGTCGACTGCTGAATAAGTATTGCCCAACCTTACACTGACCGAACAGTCAAACTAACATTCCTTCCGAAGTAGTAAATAGTTGTCTTTCTCCCCATCTGCACTCTCTCAAACAATTGGTTCTCTTTATTTTACTGTATCCTTTTATCAATAAACACCTTCAGAGATCATATTAACATTGTTGCGTGGACCAATTTTTTAAAAAAAGTCTTACCAAAATAAAATAAAGTGATATTTTAAATTGTGAATGTGAAATATTTACAGAGTTTTCTGATTAAATAGCTATGCTAGCAAAGTGATGAAATTAATTGGCGATAAAATATGGCGAAAGTGACAGAATTTTTAAGTTAGAGCAGAGGTGTCCAAACTACGGCCCGCGGGCCAAACCCGGCCCGCCAAGTGATTTTATCCGGCCCGCGGAGGGTTTTAAAACATAATGATGTTTTCGCCCAAACCTTTTCATTTTCATAAAGGTATATCGAAAAACAACGTGGCCAACAAAACGGAGTTGTTGTACTTGACCAAACACAAATGTCTATCGCGCTGTTAAGTTATAAGACTAAATAAAAAAAAATATTTCGGTAACTCAAACATAAAAGAAATTTTATACGCATGTGAATTTTGACGATAAGCAGAGTCTTATTGTTTTGTTGTAAATAAAGCATCAGCAATTTTGAGTAGTTCGCTTAAAGAAGCACTTAAGTATAAATAAACAAATATTGTTTTGATTTCGATAACGTTTTCATGGAATTATTGCACGCGCACAGTAGCGTACCTAGAACTTTTGCCGCCCGGGGCAATCCCGTTGCTGCTGCGTTTGAGTTTCCAAATTTGAAGAAATTTGCTCGTAAATTCATTTCAATGTTTGGGACTACTTATGTGTGAGAACAAACTTTTTCTCGAATGGAGTATCTCAAATCAAAATATAGTGCAAATTTATCTGATGATCATTTGCAGTCATTGCTTATGATTGGTGTAACAAATTTTGATCCCAACTATAAAGGCATTCTTCAACAACAACAAAAAAAAAACAGTTTCATCATTTGCATTAGAAGTTGAATGAAAATATTTCAATTTATATAAAATAATTATATAATTATACTTTGTTTGTTTAGTATTTTGTATTTTCAAGTTACAATAAAATAGTATTAATTAATAGTATTTAATGCTACTTAACTCATAATGATATTTTTCAATTTGTATATACATGTGGCCCGTATAACATGGATCTAATTTCGATCCGGCCCGTGCCGCGAAAAGTTTGGACACCTCTGAGTTAGAGGCTTCGTCTTTAGTTGTCTTTACAATGCTTTTCAAAAATAGAAACGGAGAGGCAAGACGGGTTTTGATAAGGTATCTAGAGGCACCTATGATTTCAAATGAAATAAAGACTGGTGATATCAATGGCAGTGCCTGAGGTTGAAATACAACGTCATAGGTGTTTTTTTTTTTAACTCTCATTGCGAATTTAGTGCAAAGCAGGCAACTATTAATGACAAATCTAAATATCATTATCTTTTATTTAATTTCAGAAAAATTAACAAAATCGATGAAATGATTGTGACTGGAGGACTGGTTCATTGATTTTGTCAATTATTTTAACTATACAGGGGTCTCAAAAACCTTGACCGCAGCTTTTATTCCTTAAATATTGATCGCAGACATATACTGCAAATGTCAAAGTTGCTAAAAAAACGGTGTAAAATGTTTTGAAATCGGTTAAAATTTTCCAGAGATTAAGTTTTAAAAAATAAAAAAATTAAATTTTTATACGTACTCCGTACTAAAAATCGTACAAAAAAAAAAAATCCCAGTGAGTAAAATGTGCCCCATCCTTTAATAATGCCAAGTACGAAATTTCCGAATTTTATCTTGAAAATTCTCAAAGATATTTTCGAACAAAATTGCTGAAAGGTCAAGCACAAATAAAAATACAAATGTTTCTAGCTTCAGTGCAGAAAAACGTCGCAGTAATGCATCTTCAGGAAATAAAATATACTTCATATTCTTAGTTTTAATAACAAATTTCAAAATGTATGCTTCCTAAAAAATACTTTAGAATTTTATATCATAAATTACAGAATATAACTTTAAAAAAACACAGTCAATGAACTTGTAAAAAACTTATGTAGTCTTGCCTTTATTATTTCTACAAATTTTTAATACTTTTGAACCAATAAATAGCGAAATTACCTTTTATTTATTCAATCATTACTTTCTTTGTTAATTTGTGTACAACCCTTAAAACACGAACATCCAACATGAATTTTCCTCTTTATGAACTCATATCCAGGTATTGAAAAGTGGTTCATATCTCTGAGACTTTTTGTGATAAATTGCTGAAATTTCGTACATTAGAGGATGGGGCACATTTTATTCAGTGGAAAAATTTTGTACGGGGTCTGTATAAAAAATTAAATGTTGTATTTCTTTAAGTTTTATCCCCTGAAAATTTTAATATTTGTAACATTTTGCACCTTTTCTACGAAACTTTGCAGTTTACAGCATATATCTATGAACAATATTTAAGGAATAAAAGCCGCGAGCTGGGTTTTTGAGAAACTCTGTATAGATTTTGAGAGAACAGCTGGCTTGATGAAGAAAAGAATTAAATTAAAATAAAGAATTAATATAAAATATGTGTATACAATTGCTACTGATCACTTTTCTGAAGTTGGAATTATAATGGGAGAACTAGAGATACATAAATAAAGAAAAGCAAAACTAATTCTTTTATAGTGTGCAAAATAACTATCTCAAAAGTTATGAAAAGAAATTTTCCTGCATTAGATTTGATTTGATGTGAGTGACTTTGTGTTTATCACTTGAATACAACTGCTCTAATACCATTGAGAGGAATTTTTTTAAATCAGTTTATCGTCTGCATTTTAGAATTAATTAATCAGCTAAAAAATTCAGAAAAAAATTATTCAGAATTAATTATTAACTAAAAAAAGGTTTTTAATGTTCAGAATATCCTACAAACGGAATTCTTATTCGTAATTCAAGAAGCTAACGCAAAAGAATTTTTTTGACTGACGGCCAATATGAAACAAACGATTTCAGAAAAAAAATCAACCAATTCTTTTGTGTTTTATTTATAAAATATCTGCTATCATAGCACAAAGAAATTTCAAGTCTATATGAAGAAACTATACAACTCGAGTCCTAAACGTTACCAATAAGAATTGACGATGCATTTATTGATTTTATTGATTTTTATAATTATCCCTTGAATACAATTTTTGTCATGCCAGTGCATGAAAATTTTAATAAATTTATCGTCTGCGTTTCAGAATAAAATATCAACTAAAAAATTGTCAGGTAAAATATTCCGAATTTTTTCTAAATGTAAATTTTATTCGTTAATCTCAAAGCCAACGTAAAAAAAATTAAGTTGGCTGATTGCCAACACAAAGCAAGCGATTTTCAGAATGAAGAAAACCATACATTTTTAAAACTTATTAATAAAGCATCAGTTCTCATAACATGAAGAAACCTCGACTCTCAATAAATAAACCATATAATGCAAATTAAAAATAAAATTATGTTAAATTTTGCATATTTTTCTACATCATTCTACCGAAAGCAATTATTTTTTAATACATTTATCTTTTCCAGTATGTTACGTAATTTCGGCTTGAAATACTTGTTCTGAGATTCTGTTGAATTGACGAACAACATTGGGAGAGGAACAGCAACTTCATTTTCTCGGTTTACGAACATGCAAATATAAAAAAAGAAAAGGTTAGAGGGATAAGAACAAAATTAAGTAAGCACGCCTCTTCAATTCGGAAATTTCTCTACTCAAAATTGTTAAGAAAAACAGGAACGCGTTAAACCGGTATCTTCCAAGCAAACAACAAAGGCAGGTTGGAATAGGTTCTCAGGGAAACGTTCAACCCTTGTGTCTTTTTTTCTTTGCAAGCGACTGCTGAGCTACAGATTGTCTTTACTACTTAAAAAATGCTAATTTAGTTGCGCCCTCAAGAGGAAATAGTTTTAAAAACCAGCATTCTAAACGAAAAAAAAATTCTTTTAAAAACAAACAGGTCGGTTCTTAGATTATCATGATTTTTAAGTTTTCTTCCCATCAATGTGAGATCTTCAGACGGTAGAAGAGATTTGTGACTAAAAGAATATTTAATTTTGGCTTTGGAAAATTAATTAAAATAATTAATTTTTAATAAAAATTTTCATAATTTGTTAAAAAATTGTTTCCCTTTCAAACGAATTTTTATTTCAGAAGATTCGAAGTAAACGCAAGTGAAATAATTTTTCCTCATTTAAAATTATCAAAACCGAAAAGGAAAAGAACATTTGAAATTTGAGACAATTGGAAAATATTGGAACACTGAGAAATAGCGTTGTAATCAAACAAAGCAGTGAGATTTGAAATTCAGGAAAATTCATTTTCTGTATTTCCGCGTTAGAAAAGTAGGACTGTAAGTTATTAAAATCTGAAAATAACTTATTTCAAGCCCGAATTGTGCTTCTTTTGAGAAAACGCAGAAAATTTTTAAATAATCTTTTTAATACAGTTAGAATAAGCTTCCGAAATTTTCAAAAGTATTCTAAAACAGCTCCGTCCAGTTCAAAGTAATTTTGAGTTGTCATGTTCATAGACATAATACCAAAAGTGCGTTTTTCTTACTCAGCGAAATTTAAAAAGTAGAAAATCATAAAAATTCTTGGCTCCAAATTTTTTGACAATGACAGAATTTCTTCTATATTTCCTAGATGAGAAAGTATCAAACAATTTATTTTTACGGCGCGACAAAATTATGCTTGTATAAGTGAAGATTGTAAAAGCGTCTAAAACTAATGGATCCACAGGCAATGGGCTCCCCAGTCACGTAGGGATTCGTGGCAATGAGCAGGCAGACCAAGCTGCAAAATCTGCCACTTGTTTCTCAAATTGCAGGATACCATATTGTGATGCAAGAAAATTCGTTGCGTGCCGAATATTTTCTCTGTGGCAAGAAACATGGAATTTATGTAGGAACAATAAACTGTATTCAATTAAGCCTTTTCTAAGCATGTGGCCAGTTTTACCTGTACGTAAGAATGATGTTATATTAACAGTCTTCGTATGGGACATACTCGATTTACTCACAAGCACCTACTATTCGGTGACAGAGTGCCTATATGTTCCACATGTCGCACAGATTTTACTGTTCATCTCATTTTGATCGAGTGCCCAGCTTTTAATATTCATTGTAACCAGTTTATTCACTCATCATCCTTAACTTTCGCTGATTTATTGGGAGAGAACCACCATTCAAACATTTTTAAATTTTTATATGCTATTAAATTTTTATCTTGCATTTAAATTCTTCAAGAGCTTTTCCTTCTTAAATTTTTTCATTGTAAATACACAATCCTATGCTACTGTTTCCAGTGTTTTTTAACTATTATATTCTGCTTTTATGCAACTATTCATTTATTTAAACTTTAATGATCATTTAACCAGTTTTTAACCATATGGATGGCGCAGCTTGGCCAAGAATGGCCCTTGTGCCAAAAAACCCAAATTAACCAACCAACCAACAACAGGCATATCATCTTCAAGATTGTTGGGATTAATTACATTCATTTCACAATGAAGGATATACATTAAAAACAATGTTTAAGGACAATCTACTATGGTAATCAAGAATGTATTTGATAGAAATGTGACAACGACCACATTTACAAATATAATTGGTTTCTGGAATAATAATACCTCGGTGTCAATTGAGATAGATATACATTCTTTATACTGTTACAAATCTGTAATATTGCTTCCTTCCAAGGTTAGTTGAATCACTTGAAAGACCGTTCTACGGTGAGCTCTGTAAACAAATATTTTTTCTTAACTTTCATAGTTTTTGAATTATCCATTCACATATTTAAAAAAAACTAAAATCGTTAGATTTTCGACCCTTTGATAAATTTTACCTAACATTTGTTACTCATCTGCAATTCATGTTATAAAATTTTATCTCAATTTTCATCCATCTAGTTCTTGATTTATAGCGTTAGCATACGTACAAATAAGCTGGCAGACAATTTTCTCTTCTAAAAATTTCGTGCAACTTCTATACATTTATCCAGTTTTGGGATGAAAACCACATATGCAATTTCATTTATCTGATTCATGGGTTCTCCATTTTCTAACCATTGCGACCCATTTTTCCTTTGTAATCTACCAGTAAATTCGATTTCAAGATTTTAACAAATTCCTAAAAAGACAGTTGTGATATTATGTCTGTTTGCTTATGGATCCGATAACTCTAAAACGTCTTGAGCTGCCATGCTCAAATTTGGAGTTACAATCAAATATGTGGATTTTATCAAATATTGAATGAAATTTTATTCACAGGAAGTCTGTCTGTCTGACAGTTTGAGTACATGGGAACTCTATAACTGCCAAAGTTCGATAAGTAGACAAAATTTGGTACAGAGCTTTAGCATCTAAAATATAGATACTTATCAGATTTTGAAGTAAATCCTCAAACGGTTAACCGTCCACTGGTCAATACTTTCACATGTCTTTAAATGTAATAACTTATAAATACAATAATTGAAATGAAAAAAAGGCAGTAGGCATGTTGTGTCTACAACTGTAGTTTCATGTCAAATTTTTATGTGAATCAGGCGGCAAAATGTTATCTAAACACATAATCTCACGATATATTCAGTAAAAATGCCAGATTCAAGCCAAAGATATATATTTTGTTGTTAACGTTTACTATTGGCATGAAAGAAATTCGTCTTTCTACCCAAGGTCCACAATACTAGAGAGAAAAAGGCTTATAAAATACTTATTAGAGATCATTCCAGATGGTTTAGAAACCGAATCTTTACCAGCCGATTACATTCCAATGTAAAATTTTCTAGTCAAAAAGCCTATATTCTTTGAGAAAGAGCCTTTATGATTTAATAAGAGCAGCTACTGTAAAGAAAAAAAAATCTATATTAAATATAATTTTGAAAAAAAAAATCTTGATGAGTACTTTAAGCCCAAATAACATTTTTGCAATATGGGAAATGATATATATATATTCAAGTTATCGTCACGACTAGAGTTTGAAAACTCCAGGTTTAGCTAATTCCGTTTTTGAGTGATCATAGAAATAATTTCCCAAATGGTATTTTCGAATTCACGGAGACTAAAAAATAGAAGTATCAGAAAAGTTTCATTGTCTAATGTTTTTGCTACACTTTACCTTTCTAAACTTCATTTCTAAGAAAGTAAAAACCCAAGCGCAACCAATCCCTTCAATCTTGGATTCGAAAACAACCATTTCATATCGCCCAAGATCATCGATGTCGTTGCATAAGCAGAATTTTAGTGAAACAAACTTCCTCGTAATTTTTCTTTTTCTTTATTAACACTTGCTTCTTCGCAATGTTGCCATCCATGAAACTATTATACTTCGTTTAAGGAAGTACTAAAAATCTTTTTTTTAAAAAAGGCATTGGAACAATGGAATGTGAAGACATTCTGAACAACATCTCGGAATTTCTTTGATTTCATCCACCTAGCCTCTAAAGATCTTGTGATCCTCTTTTGTGCAACCTGTTACGGATTGTTGCATCAGAAGACAGGAATGAGGTGCGTTACTTGTTCACACCTTCGTGATCTTCCTGGTCAAGGGTTTTATAGACATCTCTACACTGTAATGTCTGTTTCAACTCCCTTGCGGAACGGTGTTTAGAGATAGGAAAAAAATTTAACTACTTGGAGGGACTTACGATAACAATACGCATTTTTTAAAACTTCTGATTTAGAAAATTTCAAGTGTTTAGACTGGTCTGAAAATTTCGACATGCATGAGAAAAAAGATACATTTGAATACACTCTACAAATCATATCGTTTTGTTTAGAGCTAGAAAATTTGACACTTATTTCAGGTATACGACTACGTTAAAAACATTTGTTATCGACCACATTGGCGATCTTTTAAAAAAAATCGCCACATTGGCGATTTCTTTAGTAACTCAGAATTTCTCTTTCTGAAACAGTTTATCTTTTCTAGGAAAAGGCAGACCAGACCTATCATACAGGAGAATTTCAAGCAAAACATATTTTTCAGCTAAAATCTGTCTTTAATTTCAATTTTGATTTTCGTAAAAATTCTTCACCATTAACAGGATGTCTCAAAAACTAATAGATGTATTTATATAAAAAAATTCTAAATGTGTTTTAAATAATATGGGCAATGAAATGAACCAAAAGTTTTTTTGTCTGTGAAGTAATTTTTCTTTTATAGGTGTTTTTAGAGAAATTAAGTTAGGAATTTATGAAAACAATGCATGTATACGTATATTTCTACCCATAACTTCTTCGTATCACAAGAATTTTCTTAGACTTTAGTTCATTTCTTTCATCATTGTATTTTATAAATTGTGTCCAAAGAAAAATAGGATGGCTGCATTACCATTTTATGTATGTTAACCCTTTTAGTGAAATTTCATTAAAATATACAAGAAATTTTCTTTCTTCTCAAAGTATATAATATTTTCCAACATTTTTTTTTTGTATTTATAGTGTTTATTACTGACATTACATCAAAAATCAAAAATAGTTTTTAAAAAATCCATTTTTTCAAAAATTCTCCATCGAACGTAGTCGGGTACCTCAATTACAGCTAATAACAGGTTACTCTTCATAAAATTTAAGAAATAATTTTTAAAAGATAAAAATAAAATTAAAATCTCCCCAGCTTATCCAATATAAAGAACTCATTCAAATAGGGCCATTGTGTATGAAGGAACCCGAGTGAAAAATAGTAAAATTATATTTATTCTTGCATTTTCAAGTATTCTTTTAAATAGTAAAATATTTCATTATCTCATAATATATATATATATATATATATATATATATATATATATATTTGATTTTGTTAGTATCTTTCCTCAGTGCTAGACTTGGGCTTGTTGTGGCTCTAGGAGATAACATTATGTGATCGTTTTTTCAAGACCTGCTCAGTTTAGTTTCATATTCCAACTAATTTAGAATATTAAAAATTTCTTTTAATTTAATTCTTTATACGGATAGTACTTAAAAATATAAATGTTTTTATTAAAATATTTTTATTTAAGTACATTGTGAAAAAAAGTACTAAAACAATAAAATTGCACCACTAGGATTACTCGTCTCAAAGCTTTCTAGCATATTAAAGATTTTATTCCAAAGGATGGTTTGAATGCATTTGAGGCACAATAATTATAAAATATTAACCTTTTATAAAATTTAGCATTTTTATCAAATCTATCCTGTCATCCTAGTGAGTTTTTTTTGGCCAGTAATCCCCGGCATGTGGTTAACAGTATACACAAATCACATTTTTGTTTTAAAAACGTATTTCATAACCGAGTGAAATAAAATTTAGACAAAAAAAATATACTTGTTATCACAAATGCCACATCAAATTTGATATATTTAAGTCATTGCATTTTTGAGTTATAGCGTTTAAGTGTTTTTGCAAGTAAAGACTAATAGACAGTCAATCCCTAGTTGGAAGTTAGCTAACAGTTAGTCAACCCCTAGTCTCAGAGCTAACAGGTATCGTCACTACAGATGCTTAATCTGTGAAAGTTATACGAATTTTATCCACATAGCTCTATTCGTTTTATAATTATCATATTAAATTACAATCAAAGAACTTGATAAACAGAGATCATCTAAACGGAGTTTGTTCAAAATGTGTTAAAAATCTACGAATTTGGTGTAAAGACTATGTTTAAAATTTCATCCGGTATCTCGAGGTTTCTTTTAGTGATTTTTGTCACAGACATACAAAAGGACTTTTCTTAATAATGCGTTTTTCGAACCCAAGGAGAGATAAAACGGAAAGATTCATCAAAATCTCGAGTTTTATTCGAAATATTTAACAATTACAAGGTTTTTTATACTAAATTCGAGAAAATAAAAATTAATCATAATTATTTGTTGGGGATTTCATTACTTAAAAATAACAGTATTTAATTATTATGATTTATTGTAAATGAATGACAAACTTCTAGCTGATATATAATTTAAGATTAATATTTCATTCAGCCTATCAACTAGGATGATCAATTAAATGAATAATCGATATATTATTAATAAACAATTTGATATATTATTAATAAACAATTTGATATATTATTAACTAGCCGCCTTTGACGACCAGCTGGTTCGCCATGAGTAAAGTGTTCTAAAATTTTCAATTAAATCACATATTCATTAGTCTTGAAGTAATTCCGGGCATTGATTGACCTGAAATTAGTATTTTCTTTAAGATGATGGACGGAAAGTTCTAAAAGTACACCTTTTCCTAATAATATTCTTTAATTTTATAAATCAGTCAGTTTGAACCCTCGGTTATGCTTCCAAAATATTAAAAAAAAATTCGATGATGTTACCAAGATATTAAGTATGTCTTTTTAAAGAAAGCGAGAAAGGGAAAAAAATGATTGAATTAATGATACAGATATTGCAAAAGATTATAGAATATGCCATTAAGTCGGGATTTCAATGCATATCCTGTCTAAATTCAATCAGGTTTACCGTAAATTAAGAAAATTTATGGAATTAATGATATAGATATTGCAAACGATTACATAAATATGCCATTAAGTCGGGATTTCAATGCATATTCTGTCTAAATTCAATCAGGTTTACCGTAAATAAAGAAGATTTATTGAGTTAATGATATAGATATTGCAAACGATTGTAGAAACGTTTGCTTTGCATTTATTTTTCAAAGAAAATATCACATTTTATATTTCTTTTATTTTATCCAGTCACGTGCTGAAAGTTGCATTTCTGTAGATTTATTTTGCGATGATAAATTTTTTTTATTTGAACTTCCGGCATTCTTTTATTTTATCCAGTCACGTGATAAAAACATGGTTAAAATATTTCTTTAAAAATTCATTAAAAATAGAAATTTACATTATAAATTAAAAAAAAATGATACCATTAGAAAGCAAATTTTTTAATCTTTAAATTGATATAAAATTCATGTTTGTGCAATAATATTTTCGGAAGTTACAGCGGAAAAGCATCGAAATTTCGCTTAAATTTTAATTAATTCAAATTCTAATTAAAAACTCGAAAAAAGGGCTCCGAGGTGCACATTCC
>JAPMOQ010004421.1:33963-50735 GCA_026543055.1 Argiope trifasciata
GAAATTTTAGGGAATACTAGCCGATGTATAAACAATAGAGCCTCTAGAACTGAATAACTCTGTTGGGGCATTAGAATGTACATACAAATAGTGAATTCTGAGATTAAAATGAATGGTAACATATCAAATGCATGTGCTTTTATTCTATCTTATAGAAAAATCTATTTACCAAAATGTAAAAAAAAAAAAAAAAAAAAATTGTTCCAAGCAAATCTCCCAGTTAGATTTAGCTGCAGCTTTCTTGTAAACTAGATATTATAATACAATACAGAAAAATGATTCAACTTTTGTTTGAATTTATAATAATTAAAGGGTTTTCTGTAAAAAGAAGGTAGCTCCACATATTCAAGTTCACAGAAAGCCGTAAAAACAAATTTTAAATTCCAAACTGCGTGAACATTTTCATATCGATCAATCTTTTTAATTGTGCCTACATATTATGACAGTATTTTCACTCAAAAATATATTTTCCAAATAACGTGACACACGTCAGAATTCTGAAGCTACTTCTTGTAACCAAATAGATGGTATATATCTACCTCTAAGAAAAAATATTTCACAATAAAAATGAAGTTTATTATAATATTATTAATTATTATTATTAATAATTATTTATCATGTATATAAGTAATCAACCATAAAAGCATGAAATAATTAAATAATTAAAACCAATTTCCAGAATCATCAAAAATTAAACCGAAACTAATTATGTCGTAATCGAAATTAAAATTTAATTCGGAACGTTAAACAACAAAAAGTAAACAAAAATAAAAGCTAAATGAAATAAAATCTATTTATGAAACAAGTCTAAATTAATATAATTAATTCCTGTCCGATTTCCTCACGGAAGAAAACCCTTATTTTGAATCCTTCCCTGAGGGCGACCCTTGAAAAAGTCTTCAGGTCGTATTCTTTTTCTATTTATTGTAATTATGTTGTGTTCCTTTTTACTTGGCTTGTATTGTTGATTTATATATACACTGATGGAAAAAAAATCCCAGCACTAGGAAGGAGCTGTGCTAGATAAATGAAATTTGGTAGGCGTGTTTATACATCTGAAAGATGACGTCGATTCAAATTTCGAGCTATGCGCATAAATGTGGCGCTAATAGCGACACTATGAACATGCAAATGAGGTTTGCTTTAAATAAGCGCTGTAAGGTTCGTGATCGTTATTTACAGTTGAGATTTTACGTAGTGGGTTAATGTTAGTCAAGGATGCCTCTGAGAAGACGAAGAAGCCATTATCAACAGCTCACTGAGTTTGAACGAGGTCGTGTTGTAGGGCTACGAGAAAGTGGGTTTTCTTTCCGCAATATTGCTGAAAGGATTGGCAGGAATGTATCCACTGTGCATGAGTATTAGCGGCAGTGGTCAAGGGAAAGTACTGCTTCAAGAAGACCAGGTTCCGGGCGGCCACGTGGTACTACTGAGAGGGAAGACCGTCGTATTCGGCGTATGGCTGTGGCTAATCGTACTGCGTTTGCAACTGAAATTCGAGCTGCAGTTGGCACCACAGTGACACAACGAACTGTTACAAATCGGTTACTTCAAGGACAGCTCCGAGCCAGACGCCCTTTGCAGTGCATTTTACTGACTCCAAACCTCTGCCATTTGCGACGTGAGTGGTGTCAAGCTAGAGCTCATTGGAGGACAGAGTGGAGATCTTGTGTTTTCTGATGAAAGCCGGTTCTGCCTTGGTAGCAGTGATAGCCGTTTGTTGGTTAGAAGGAGGCCAGGTGAGCGCCTGCTAGTGACCTGTCTGCGGCCTAGACACACAGGGCCTACTCCTGGAGTTATGGTTTGAGGAGCAATTTCGTATGACAGCAGGAGCACTCTCGTGGTTATCCCACGCACCCTGACTGCAAATTTGTACATCAGTCTAGTGATACAACCTGTTGTGCTGCCATTCATGAACAGTATTCAAGGGGCTGTTTTCCAACAAGATAACGCTCACCCTCATACCGCTGTTGTAACCCAACATGCTTTACAGAGTGTCGCCATGTTGCCTTGGCCTGCTAGATCACCAGATCTTTCTCCAATCGAGCACGTCATTGGACGACAACTCCAGCACCATCCACAACCAGCATTAACCGTCCCTGCATTGACCGCCCAAGTGCAACAGGCATGGAACTCCATCCCACAAACTGATATCCGACACCTGTACGACACAATGCATGCTTGCATTCAAAATTCTGGCGGTTATAAAATAATTTTTTTACTATGGTGATATCTTAATAAGCCAGATAACATCTACGGGACATGGGCATGCTTTTGTCCAGTGGTATGTTACTGGCTTTCAAACCCAAAGGTCCGGGGTTCAATTCTGAGCCAATATCACCTCCTACAATGGTGACCCGGACGTGATGTGACGCCATCTACCCGCAACCAAAGTCATATCAGACTCACTTGACGCAACAATTCACGCATACTCGCCATAACGCTTGGCGTGACTAAAAAGTTCTCCGCTCGCTAAATAAACATGGGTACGGAGCATTAGACACAACAGCTACACACAGCAACCACTCACTCAACAACAACGCATATCGTTCGTTAACTCACTGGAGGGGGAGTCTGTGGTGATATCTTAATAAGCCAGATAACATCTACGGGATTGGGCAATTGCTTTTGTCCTGTGTTTATGTTATTGGGCTTCAGACCCAAAGGACCCGCGTTCTATTCCGAGCACATCTCACCTTCCACATTACCTTTAGAAAGGATTTAAGGAATTTTCAGGAAGAAACTTTTACGCAGAAAAACGAAAGAACATTCATTCCAGGGTAACTAGTAACAACAAATATTTCACTTGTCTTCTCTATATATCATTAGGCTCATATGGTGAAAAAATTCTCTATACTTTCCTTTTAAGCGTTTCAATGTTTTCGGGGCGCGATGGAAGGGAGAAAAGGGTGATAGCTCCAAGCGCTATCTGTATTTTGCCATAAACTAACGAGACAAACAGCTGAATCCCTTGATTAACGCGGGAACTAACGATTGCAGCTACAACTTTCTGGCACCAAACTAACAAGCTTTTATCGCATGATAATACATGTAAATCCAAATTCCCCTAAGTTGGAGCTACATCCTTTATGCAGCAAACTTTTCAATAGTTCTACGTTACTTCATAGGTCATAAGGGCAAGAGGCAAGCCGTGATCCCTTTTATTCTAGATTATGTGAAGAGATATTGATGGGCGTTCCATAATTACAAGTATACGGTACACGCAACTATCTAAATATTCTAAAAAATTAGCTTATCACCTTTTAATTCGGACATAATTCTGTCTTAACCATGGATGAGTTAATACCGACTCTTCTGTATTCAGTACAAATTGATAGTGATACTTAATTGTTTGTGATACAGACGGTAATCGATTCATTTTCCATCGGAATGAAGCAGGATATTCGGTAGATATCCTGTTCCCACTTTTCTACTGGTACTGGTAACTAATGCTGATATGAATATAATTGTAAATTGCGATTTCGCTTCTGCTAAAAAAAGAGTTGATAACTATTCATCAATAGCTTCGGTTTCGGAAGTGCTTGACGGATGGGTGGAATGAGGAAAAGTTAGGAAAAGGAAAAATTCTTCTGTGGTATTACTCTGTTATATGGAGAAATCCCCATAGATTGATTTTTCTGATCCATCCAAAGGCGCATTGAAGAACTTGAATCGTCGAGCCACAGAAACAGTAACACTGGCGAGAACTGTGATTAAGTCCTATGGACTGTCACTGGCCAAGATACAACCTTTTCTAAAGAAAGTACGTCCCATCATAGATGGGATGTAGCTAATCCCCTCCTTTCCGTGTACCCACAAGGGTGGCGAGAACCAATCGTCATGCTAGAAGCTTCTCATCCTCAATTACGAAGAGCCCTACACGTGGGACGTGTCATATGAGGAAAAAGGAAGTGATAGCTGAGAATAAAGTAATTATGTCTAAAAAAAATGCAAGCTCATAGAAATTATAGCTAAAAACATGCTTGCTCCTATTATCGTCGAGACATTCCCAATCGGTAACAATCGAGTTCTAAAATTGAAGTACACACACTCTTTGTCTGTATCAGCTTTCCATATATGATACAAAGCATCAGGTTGATATAATATCACTCAACCCTTAGTCTGCATCAGCTTTCCGTATGTGATACAAAATATCAGGCTGATACGGTATAACTCAACCTAAATCTTTTTGCTTCATTTTGATGTCTCTATATGTAAGGAGAGAAAGGAAGAGATGTAACATGAATGACTAAGAGAATCATCTGCGACAGTTATTATAAATTCAAGTAAGATTTAAAGATTCTTTTTGCTTAGAATTTCAAATTTTACTTTCTCTTATAAGTACTGCATAAAGAGAAAATGTGGTCAATCGTCAAAAAATTTGACATTGAAATTTTGATAATTTCCCAAATTTTAGACCCCCCCCCGCATGAGTTAGAAAAAACATTATTTGAAATATGTCTTTCAACCTGTAACACAATAACTCAAAACGCTATCTATGAGTTTTCGAATGACTTGTTTTCAAAGCTTGTCTGCCTTTCCACATGCTAGTGAGTTCTATTATTGCGAAGCGCTAAAAATTGAATCCATTCTGAAAAACGAAAGAGATTGATAGAAAAGTCCCAGAGGATCATAAAACACTTTATTAATCCTGTCCCATCTCCAATCGTTTACAAATTATGGCGGACAACGATTTTACTCAAAATTGTAAAGAAATCAAAATTCAAAAAAACTTGAAGCATCTTCAAAAACATCTATCTACGAAAAAATCTATGAATTGCTAATATATACTGAAAAATCAGTTAAAACTTTTTAAATTGACATCAGTTTCCTGAAAATTTATGGATTTAAAGACGAGTAATAAGCACTGAAACATTGACGAAATTCAAAATTCGAATTGCCGCCCAAAATGTTTAATTATATACAACTTGCTCAACATGAGTTATTCGTTTATGATTTGAAAAAAAGAATTCTCAATAGCTGTCAATTGAAAGAACATATTCGAAGATTGGACTAATTCAATTAGTCTAGAACCTCTTGTTTCTTTATTTTAAAAATAATACTGTTTGTACCAAAATTCATGCCTACTCACATACTTGGAACGAATTATCTTCGGTTATTTTAGACAGCGTGTTACATTTTCTACAAGATCGGAATAAAATATTCTTCAGCAAACATGTTTAGAAAATTCAACTTAGTTTTATTCTGAATTTAATTTTGTGTTCCATTTTAAAACCCTTTATGGAACAAATTGACAATGACATCAAACATTTAAAAACTTACGCAATACCAGAAACTGGTTTTTATTATGTAACGCACAAGCTTTCACCCCAAATGTGAAAAAAATTACCTATAACGTGTTGTTTATGAAAAAGAAATTCCATTGTGAAGATATTTATTTGATGATTCAACAAGATTCTTTGAAGTATGAACGCATGCTTAGAATTGAAAAGCGCGGAAACTATAATTCACGCACTGATTACTTTATTTACTTGTAATTGGGCGTTGCGAGCTCAAAAGAGTATGAAATTGCTGAAATAGAATTTAAAACAACTTGGCGAATAGTAATGCTATTCAAAAAGATAATTTTTCAATATCTGTTATCAAGGCATAAGCAGTGAGATTTTTATTATGTTGTAAATCATTGTTGAAAACAAAACTGTGGGAAATGTGGTTCTACTTTCTAAAAGTTCATTGATATTGTTGAGTTCTAAATTGGTGCTAAATTTGAAATTAGCATCAATAACCAGTAACCTGACCAACTGATTTTTGACTTATTATCTTGACATTAATAAAATGACCCAAAATCGACTCGTTAGTAAATGAAATATACCAGCTTCCCTTTTTGTTACTTTCTCGTATATGAAGTGCATAAAGAGAAACTATACTAATCGCCAAAAACTTCAAACTCGAGATTTTGGCGACTTCTAAGAGTTTGAAAAACACATTTTTGAATAACAAGCTTGTGACTACATGCATTTGTCTGCACGTGTACATGTAGGTACATGCATTTATTGCGAAAACAAAAACGCACCGAGTTAGAATGGATGAAATTTGGTATATTGACTACAGGAAATTAATAGGTTTTCTTACAAAAATTTAAACGAATTCCATTCAAAGGAAATTTGTCTGTAAAGTTTCGCGAATACAAATGGCCTCGACAATTCCAAAACGCAAAGATCTTGGTAGATGGAATTTAGTCCTCAAATTTAGCTTCTAAAATATAGATTGTTATAAAATTTTGTACCTAATCTGTAAAACAGTGGACATCTTTCGGTTTGTATTTTCGCATGCTTCTAAACGCAATAGTTCATAAATGATATGACTTACACCAATGAAATTCGGTTACTTTAACAGTAGTTTCGTGTCAAGTTTTGGCATCAATCGGTCAACAAAAAGTTGCCAAAAATTCATATTCTCACGATAAATTAAATAAAAATGCTATATTTATTTCAAAGCTCTATAATTTGTGACTATCGTTCATCGTTGTTCAGAAAAGTGTTAGCGATCTTATCCAAGATTCACAATTTTATTCGAAGGGAATAAAAAATTTATGAATGAGTACGAGAAAAAAATCTTAAGGAAGCCATTTCCACTGGTTGTTTTAAATGCTTCTTAATGAATAAATATGCAGATAAAAGAAATGTAGGTATAATGCAACGATATATTAATATGTGGAATAATTAAGCTCTATGGAAGAGAGGGTGTTGGATTTTTTTTTTTCTTTTCTTGCTGAGAGAGCTTAGGTCTAGAAAAAGTGGCGATTCTCTGCTCCAGACCATTGCTCTGCCATGTTGAGCATCCCGAATGATTGTAATAATCATATTGTAATTTATAGATAATATGCATCTTTTAAACATTGCCCTGCTAATATGTAAGAAAAGATGTGCTAAATTGGAGGAAAATGTAAATAACTAGAGAATTTTCATTCTCAACCTTTTTAACAAGAAAAATAAGTGCATATTATTTTTGTCAATAACGGTATTCCAGCATCGAAACTCATTTTATACACAATAGTTAATTTCCACTATTGTAAAGGAATTACGTTCGGTCTCGCGCTTACATAAGCAGTAAGTACCAAAAAGTGTCCTTGATTTGAACTCCATTTTTTAAATGCTTTCTACAGATCTTTCTGTTTTTGAGAAAATACTATAGTTGTTTAAATTGTCCACAAAAATCTATTCAATATGGAAACAGATGCAGACAATTATAGAAAATTATTAATTGGTTATTCAAGTAAGGTCATATATTCAATGTTTACATCGAGAAGGAAAAACTTCAATGAAACAAATATATTTAAAAATAATCCTTAAGTCCTTCAAATAATTTGATAAATAAAAAGTAGTTATATATCTATAATTCTTTTACGCTTTAATTATTTTGTTGTTTCGATATGGGCTTAAATATCATCAATCATTCATCGTAGAATTCGAAAAAAAAGCATCTAATCTCTTAATACATCAATTAAAGCTTGAAATTGATCTAGTTTTCGAAAAGATAAAAAGAAACAAATAAAAATAAATATAAGTTAACCATGAAAAAAGTACTGCAAGGATTGGAAAAAAGGAAGCGATAATTGAAAATGCAAACTTGCTGACAAACTCAGATTAAACAGACTTCATAATCTTTTTTTTTTTTTTTTTTTTAAAGACCTTCGTAGAGGTCAAATAAGTTCTGATGAATATTCATTATTTTTCTTTGCGCCAAACGAAATTAAGAAGTCATTTCCTCTTCCATTAGTGTTTATTGAGTCGTTATTTGTACTATTGTACAAAAGATTTTGTATAAAGAAATTATTTTAAAGTCGTTTATTTAGATTGTTAACAAATTTTCTTATCTCTGATTTATATTTAAAAAATATGTACATAGATCTTCGAATCAGACTGCGTGATTTTTAACTTTAAAATTGCATGAAATAATATTGGGTAAAACTACTATGCAAAATATTACGCTACAAATTTTTCAATAGAAACTCTTCTTTCTAACAATATAATTTCTTCTATGCAACGCACATAAAATCAGTGGGAATAGTTTCCCCAAAACTTTCCCGCATTCTCTCTAATAAAAATATTCAATACGCATGAAATAAAGAAACTTCCATAAATTCATGACTGCCTCAAGCTCTCATATTTTTATTTTCAGGATCCCGAACATAAGAGTTCAGTGATTCACAAGAATAAAAAAATACTGATGCATGTATATGTTAATTGCATAAATTTGGGAGCAATTGTCACGAAATATCTATCTTTGGCATGATTCTAGTATAAATGTTTTGGCAATTGTTTTGGGGGATTAATCACGAAATCTTGGTATTAAATCCTATCCCAACTGCAAGCACTGTCCTCAGTCCCAACTGACTCCAGAATATGTTTTTTACTGTCAAGCCATTATCTACTCCCTCTTCCTCCTTGGAGCACCACCCATTAAGATCCTCCATGGTCATCGGGCTCCAGAACTGGCAGATCTCGTCGCCAAGACTTTTGGTGGAATATAGATTTTATTTACACTTTGCACCTTTATAGACAGACAGCAACAGCAACAATCACTAAATCAATTTTTTGGCGATTTGGTACAATTAACTTATGAATGGCACTGGTCTCCTCATAAATTTCTTGCATACTCTTCAAAAGAGGCTTTTATCCATTCTCGTATGAGTTTCTAATCATGGACCTTGGGCAAATGTCCTAAATACCAAGAGTGCTGAGAATTTTATTTGTAACTTCTCACACATGAAAGCAGTGGGCTTCGTAGTATAATAAAGAAAACTGGTGTTTGTATTTTGTTTGCAGTTACTATTGTGTGTGATATTAGTTGGTATTATTTGCATATGTTTGAAAGAAAAATTGATCTTCGACATAAATCTAGCTTCAGACGGTGATCTTTTTTATATTGGGAATAATTACTGAAATGAGGTTAATATATAAATGCCAGAAAAATGAATACGTGTTTTGTAACCCTTTTCCCTACCGATTGAAATCAAAATTTGTCATACAGCTACGGTTGTAATCACAGGGACAAACACCAAATTTTATTTCTAGCATGGATCTATATTTTAAATGCTAAACTTATGAGCCAAATTTCATTTATCGAACTCTTTATGGTTTGTATTATATTGTTTACTTTTACTTGAATAGGCGAACTTTTAATAAAAAAATATACTTTTTATTGATTTAATTATAGTAGTTATAATCGTTTTGTGACGATATTAAATACAATTTTGTAAACATTAACACAATTGGGTAATTTAGAGAAGATTTTTTAAATTGATAGATGGGCGCGATCTCTCATAAACTTTCTCACTGGCATTTTAATATAGGATTTATCCTGTGCCCCATTTCCTGACGCAATTGGTCCTAGATTTAATACATTTCTTCTTCTTCTTGCATACAGCCGACCACCTTTAATACATACCTAAATTTTAGATGGTTAATTCTTATTCTAAATTTTAAATGCTCCACTAAAATGAAACTCTTTAACCCATTTATGTCTTCTGTTCCATTTTTAGAACTCCCCTCACATAAAAGTTATTTTTATTATATTTTTTTTTACCTAACATATAGAAATTTCATGCAAAAATTCCAATTTTTTAAGTTTGCAGTTGTCATTTTCCATGTGTTCAAGGACAGTTGGACTTCTTTAAATGAATTTCTTTCAAAATTTGATAGGAATAGACATGTATGGTGCTAAGTCCATACATCAAATTTTATCCGTCTGCCTCAAGGCACTTTCGCATACCATACCACCGTCCCGTCCGAAGGCACATGGAAATAAATGACCTACAGCATTACTGGCGGTAACTGAGGTTGAGTCCTAAAGGCTTTCACCAACTGCGGTACAGTCCTTCCCTTAGGAATTACGTCCCGTCATCAAGCATATTCTAATAGAGTGCACAACTTTAAAATCCTTTCGTTTACATTTTTTCAAATCATCGTCTTTACATTTACAAGATCTGGTGAGCGAGAATTTTAACCCAAACATTTTTAAATTTTTAAAAATCATTGGTTTTTTTATAGTTGCATTAAACTTTTTAATGTTCAGACCAGACATTTTACAACGATTCATTATAACGTTTTTTTTTTTTTAATCATTAACTCATTTGTAAATTCATTAACATTATAAATTCGCGCAATTTTACTTTTTATATTTTTTGATTGCTATTACTTTTATATTTTAAAATGTGTGTTTTCTAATATTGTTTTATTTTTTACCATATGCTTGGCGTAGCATAGCCAAACATTGGTCTTGCGCCAAAAAATTTGAAAAACCAACCAACCCGTCATCGATGGGATGTGCCAGATCTCCCACCCTTATTGTACCCACCGGGTTGGCGAGATTCAACCACCTTGCAGGAAGCATTTTATCCCAGATTACGAGGTGCCCTCCCGGTGATTTTATATAGCAAAAATTTGTTTATTGGACTAATGGATGAGATTCGTAAAAACCTGTTCGAGTTTTTCGACTATTACAATATTTTCTTTTTGTATGTTTCGTATAAGAGAAAGAAAATCAAATAGGCAAAGATTCAAGGCTAATTATTGTGCTAAGATGTCCCGGTCAAAAATTCAACTCTCCTTAAATTATTTTTATAGGTTTAATTTAGTTATATCAATGCGCCCTTTTAAGGCAATACTGTGGCTATTTTGAAATTGATTTCGTAATTTTGAACCGTGGTCAGAAGACGGGCAGGATACCTGAACTGGCACTTCTCTTTTTAATTTTCCCCGCCACAGCAACGGGACGCCATTTAGCCCTATAGATTTAGCGTGCACCAGGCCCACTAATACGACGATTCTTCCATGAAATCGGGTTTCGAACCTAGAATCCTCTGTCCCATAAGACCATATCTTACTACCGAGGCTCATGTCTTTAAAGGGCGACACTCCATTGAAGTAATTTTCACATATAGACTTCACCAGATAGTTTAATTTTAATATTACGAGCATAGCATTTCGATGCATAATAATTTTTAACTTAAACTACCATATTGTGAATATTATTTCCATTAGATCATCGTTTTGGGGCTTTTTTTTAAATTTCCATAAATAAGATTTTTTCATAAAATTGTTTCTTAAACTATCGAGCCAATCTATATTATAAGCATCAGAATAAATTCGAATGGAAAATACTGATCATTGAAAAATTTAGCTTCCGAGTTTGCTACTTGTAAAATTTAAGATTTTCAGCGGCTTGTTTAATTAACTTGTTTTCAAAACAATAAATTTACATCTAGAAATATAATTTTAGTTTTTGCATTTATTTGCATAAAAATTACTATTCCATTCAATGGAAATATTTAATACATATTTTACCTGTGTGAAAATAATTGTAGCTTTTACTTTTGAGAAAAAAAGCTCTTTATCAAGATTATGAAAAATCAGAGACAAAAAAATTAAAGTAAATTCTAAGCTTTAGCTCGAAACATTGTATCATGATACCGTTTTTGTCTCGATACGTCATCTTTCTTTATTTTTGTTAAGTTCTTGTGTACTTTGTATGAAAGTATATTAATCATCAAAAAAGAAAAAAAAGTATAGTAATCGTCAAAATATTTGAATTTGTGACTTTGACGTATCTCCATGGTTTAAACCTTTATAAGTTCGAAAAATACATTTTTGAAAAATGTTTGCCCGTGTCTGTCTGTGACTAAGATAATAATAAAACGCTTTGAGTTACTAGGTTGAAATTTGGTATACGGTTTTTATTAGAAATTTGCAGATTTCTACCAAATTTTGAATAAAATCTTTTTAGAGGAAATCTTTCTATCCGGTTACATAGATATAAATTAACTGGATAACTACAAAACGAAGATAGCTAGATAGGTAAAATTCGGTACGCAGATTTAACATCTAATTGTAAATAACTATCAAATTCCTAGCCATATCCAACCAAATAATGGTCTATGTTGATCCGTACTTTCAAAAACATGTAAATGCGATAATTAAAAACCACAATGACTTAAATATATAATATGTGATATGGAATTTTTTAATATTATTATAAGGGCAGTTTCGTGTTAAATATTTGATTCTGTCGGTTGAGAAAAACGTGTCTAAAATACAGATTCCATTTTTGGATAATATTTACTCATGCCAGGATTAATCGCCAAATACCTCGCCAAGGATGATACTATAGATTCAGTAACAAGGCCTAATGTAAGCCAAAAGTTAATATTTCATATCTATTGTATGCCAATGCCATGCAAGGCGTTCTCTGGTATGACGAATTTATTAGAGAGTATGCGAGAACGTTTGAGGGAAAGCACGGTAGGGGTTTTTTCAATTTTTTTTTTTAAAGTTTACTCTTTATTACATAATTGAGATAACTTGCACATACAAGAATGGTCACAGCGCGTGTGAACAAAAATTTTGTAAATGAAACCATTAGTTAGAAATACGGTTAACTTAAACAATGTTATAAAATTCAATTAAAATATTTTTAATATTTAAAATTGCAATAAAATAAAATTAGTATCACTGAAAAGTTTATTTTTGGTTATTAAAAGGGTTTTAAAATGTCTTTTTGTGATATGATATGAATATGTACCCATGTCATTGAGGAAAAAAGCTATAATTTTCATTAAAAATTTAGAACGTCAGTTTGTAAAGAGAATCTGCTAGCAATTATGTAGCTCTAGGTTTCACGATTTGCCCCGTGGAATGTTTTGTATTATCTTTAATCAAACAAGATGCAATTCAGAAAACTATCCTATTCTATAAACGTTAAAATGTCAATTCCAAGGCAACCTTAATGGCATCATTAAGTATTTAATTATTTAAATCCCCCCCCCCAAAAAAAAGTTCTTCGTAAAAGTTTTGTATAATAATCTTCTTAAATGGTCATTCAAAATAAATAAATAAAGCCATATAGAAAGTGTTTTGAGTATGGGAACCGAATATGGATTCTTTTTAGAAGTTTTTTATTATAAAAATTGATAAATGTTTTGTTTTCTAATACTTAAAACAGTCTTAAACCAAAAATTATATATAAAAAAGAAACCTTAAGCAATTTTTAAAAACGCATAGCTTAAATGACAGTTCTAACGCAAGGAGCAGATTAAAATATACAAGAATATCTATAAGATTTCTTATACGTTTTTTCTTGAAGTCACGATTAAGATTAATCGATAACCATTCTTTTTGGTTCATTCCCTTGTATGATGACTTCTCAGACAACTTTCCTTCAATGTTTTTTTCCCTTTATTTTTCCTCATTCTGGTATCTACTATTTAAATAAGCCGGTAGTTATATCTACATAACTACATTGATATTATATTGTAAATAGTTAATCTGTAAAAGACAGACGCAATTTTACCACCATTTTATTCAATTACATTTTCAAATTTTACTTCGGTTCACACAAAATTTTTGACTGATAATTGATAGATTAGCGAGGCTACATTCTAAAAATAACTTTGGATGCGAGAGCATTAAACTTTTTCCTGTTCTTTCCAGTAGAAATGCGTAGCTAATAAGATTCCAACTCTTATAACTTAAAACCGGCCTTAAAATAATTAAAACCTATTTCCTGATCAACAAAAATTAAAACGAAACTAATTAAGTCGAAATCGAAATTAAAATTTAATTCGGAATTAAACGCTTAAAGTTCACAAAATGAAAAGTAAATGAAACAGAATTATTAATGAAACAAATCTAAATTAATTAATATAAATAATAAAATTATGTAAACAAAACAAAAACGACATTAATTAAGGAAACGAAACTAAAATTGGAATTGAAACTAAAAATTATTTCGGATTCAAACAAGTTTAAAAATTAAATTTTTTTAAAATTTTAAAAATCAATCAATGTATTTAGTGAGCACAAATGAAGCTACAACTAAAATACAAATGAACCTAAATTTATTAACAAAATAAGCCAAGCAAAAAGGAACACAACCGAATTAAAACTATAACTAAAAGAAAAAGAATCCGGCCTGAAAACTTCTTCAAAGGTCACTTCTAGGCAAGGATTCAAAATAAGGGATTTTTTAAAGGAATGCTAAAAATTGCTGACTTAACAAATACTTTTTAAAAAAAGTCCATGTGTTTCCCTTATCATGTGATCGACTTGTGTCAGAAATCCCTATGAGAATCTTAATAATATATTGACAGTATAAACAATATTTTCCCTGTCAAGATATGTTATATAAATTGAGAGGAAATTAATTTGGGCTCTTTTTTTGTCACATAAGCTTGCCAACGCATCCTGTAAATATGTTGCCTGCCTCCGGAGGAAGAATAAAGCAAAATTAAAAATGAAAAGTTTTCAATGTCAAAATTTTAAATCATTATATATATACATGTGTGTGTGTGAGTGTAATGATATTTTAAAATTTAAGTGGATCCTAAAAATTTTTCTAATTTTTAGTTTATTAACCCATATTAACTTTGTTCTTAATATATTCCCTTATTCCCTGATTTCATTCCATTTTTTTCATTTAATTAATACAACAGAAGCACTCCGAGTAAAGGAATAAAAAATTGTCAACCTAAACAAATTATTTTTAAAAGAGCCCTATAATTTTTTTACCTAAATCCACACGTGTAAAGAAATCCCTATCAAAATCTCATGGTATACAAAACCGGGGATAAACATTTCTTTTTAGGCCCTTCCGCTCTTGTATCTCTGGTGAAAGAATGCCAGTCTGTCAATGTTGCTTGTACATAAATTAAGCCTCCTGGAAGAAAAAAAAGCGATGCTTGAAATTCGAACGTGTCTTCTTTCTTTGGCCTCTGCTTTAAAAATTGCGTTTACATATCTATAATTATAATAAAGCTCAACATGTGTGTGTGTGTGTGTGCGTGTGTGTGTGTGTGTGTGTGTGTGTGTGTGTGTGTGTGTGTGTGTGTGTGTGTGTGTGTGTGTGTGTGTGTGTGTGTGTGTGTGTGTGTGTGTGTGTGTGTGTGTTGACAAAACTCAAACGGAATGATTAAATTAATTCTTATTGCAAATTAAACCGAGGAAAGGGCGATGCTCAGCACGTTTTGAAATCGTAGCGTATTAGATGCGATATTTTCCACATAATTCCATAACAGCTGATTGCAAATCAAAGAGATATATAGTACAATGAACAAATAATCGCAAAGCTTCTATAATAATACGAGTTACGCGACTCTCGGGGTTTGAAGTTTAAATATATTTGGCTGATAAGTTATAAAGAGAACAAGGTACGTAAGTATTGAATTGAAAATTTTTGAATGCATTACTCAAGGCGAGCTAGCTGGTCGCCAAAGGCGGCTAGTTATAAATATATTTAAATTTATTTTGTGCATCTCGTAAACGGCTCAAAAGATGTGGATCAAATTTCGTATTTAGATATTGATTTTTATGTTTATCTATACATATACCTTTACTGAAAGAACCGCTGCTTTACATACAAATACATAAAGCATTTTTTCATAACTAGCTATTAGAGACTTTTTTTAAAAATCTGTTCTCATGCTGACAGTGTCATATAGTGCCATCTCGTAAATATTTGTGGTATATGCTTTGTTTCCATAGGATGATAACCAATTAGTATTTCAAAATTTTGTGAGATGGCGCTGATGGATGTGAGATGGGGTATTGTAAGATTAAAAAATATTCATATGATGATTATGCCGTGCCCTTGTTCCCACGGAAAGCGGGTGCAGTAGCTTCTGAGGGTGAGTAGCCCATGAGCACCCATGAGGATAGAAGTCTGAATACTAGCTTATATGAAGGTGATACACACATTCACTTGCACGACCCCTTTTTGCAGAGATGGCTCATTCACGCATCTCACAGATAGAACACACAGAAGAACAACCATACCCGAACCGGGACGCGAGGAAGACACACTAACTCTATGCCAGGACGCCGGCAAATATTCATATGTAATCAGTATGTGATTAATATCCAAATACTACCTCCGCATAACATATATGCACGCCCTATATAATGATATATAATACAATATAATACACGCTCGAGATTAAGGATCTGAAATGCTTGGCTATGAAAGCAAACGAGTTTGCATAAAGTTTTAAGCAAACGAGTTTGCATAAAGTTTTAAGCAAACGAGTTTGCATAAAGTTTACTTCTTCAACAAACGAAAATTTGTTAAATTTGCAAAAATGTTGTTTCTGCTTTCCTTTTCTACTTCATTCCTTGAGTTTAGAGGGAAAAAGACGGCAAAATTTCGAAGTCTAAGGCAGTTCAGCAAGAATAATTACACCATCTTAACTGACGAGTGAAGAAATACAATGTACAGCTTTTTGTGCTTCGTAAAATGATGAAAAAATAATGAATTTGCATTTTGAATGTTTTCCTATCATCAATGGGTCCAAAATGTGGCACATATTTACAATTTTGACGGCAAATCATTTTTTTTCTGCGCCATTGCGTTATTGGATTATCACAATCACAAACAAGAGAATATAAACACAAAAAATGATCCATCATCTTAGAGAGATTTAATCAAAGTTTACTACAAATCTATAATTTTAATGATTGCTATTAAGTTTCTGAATTATCGTGTTCATAGATATAAAGACACATGATAGAACTATTCTTCAATTTCTTTCTTTCATAGTTTGATAAAAAAAAAAAAAAGAAATCTATAAATAGGATTTTAAAACAACTTATCAAATTTCATGGTTCTAATTTTACGCGGTTTTAAATTTTCACGTTCACAGATAGACAGTGAGATAATATATGGAAACACATCAAAGTTTCATGGTTCGAACTGAATGCGGTTTTCAATTTTCGCGTTCACAGATAGACAGAGAGAGATACTATATGGAAACACATCAA
>JAPMOQ010004421.1:50745-109379 GCA_026543055.1 Argiope trifasciata
TTTTCGCGTTCACAGATAGAGAGAAATAATATATGGAAACACATCAAAATTTGGAGATCAAAAGTTTTGATACTTTACTTTCCCGACACATTCTTCGTATACTAGAAGGCGAAAATTATATAGACTTAAATAATTGAGTTTAACATCAGGTATATTTTTTGGAACATAATATATAATTCAAAGTGATGGCTTTTATAAAAGTTGATTATAACTTTTTTTGCAAACAATAACAAAAGATAGGCAGTGTAAGTTTTCCCATTGAAACTTTCTCCCATACCCCTAAGAAAAAAAAAATACTATTTCCTTCCTTTGTATAAAAATTGTAGACAATGACAAAGGTCATGAGTGCCAAAAATGCTCAACTTTTATTTTCTGTATCACAGACATTAACTTTTTATCTTCATAGTATAATGAAAACCAAATTTTGGGCACCTTATTTCTAAACAATTGAAATTAAAATTTAGCACAGAATTACAAATTTAGCTTCAAGATCATTTATCAAATCTGAATCAATTTTTCAAACCTTATTTGCGTTTGCATGCATCAAAATGCAGAAGAGATTTAATATCTTCAATCAATTTTTGATATTTATTTTAATTTATTATTTTAATTTTAATTAATTTTCATTTATAAGTTCAAATTTTGTTGTGAATGTAAATAATTTCTTCAAAAGACCAAAATTTTCACTTTTAATATTTGATTATTTTATATGAAAGAAAATTTACACGGACAGTTACATAACATAATGTTGTACCTTTGATCTAGACTTATTATGAAAACAAATATAAATGGGAATTACTTTTAATTACATAAAACAACAAAATAATTATTCTCGATTCAATTTTTTTATGAGAAAGAAGTTATTTGTAAGATTCTACAGTTTTTAAAAGATTTTTTTCCTTTTAAAATACGCTTATTCTTCTTCTGCATGAATGAAGATATGAAGATATTTTTGAATGAAGATATTTTTTATCTGCTTTATGGTTTTCTATTTATCTCAATTTATAATGATTTTTTAATTTTACCTTTTTCAAGAGCCAAATTCTTTTCGTTTTTTTAAAGAAAATTATGATGATTTTTTTTTAAGTTTCTCGCATATTTATGGTGAAGAAAGTATTGTCATCCCCCAAAACTTCGAACTCGAGTATTTGACGAACATCCACGTTTTAGATCTCACAGAGTTCGAAAAACTCCTTTCTGGAAAATGACCATCTGTCAGTTTGGGATGGAGATAACTGAGAAATGCTTTGAGTTAGACGGCTGAAATCTGATACACTGAATTTACAGATTTCTATCAAATTTTGGGAAAAATACATTCAAAGGAAGTCTGTCTTTCCTGTTGTGAAGAATTTATATAAGATTACTTAAAATAGAGTCTGTTTATTCTTGAGTACGAGAACATGGTTCAAAAATGCAATAATAGAGATTGAAGGAATTTAACATATGAATTAACCAAAAGAATAGTATATCTGTATATAATATGAAGCAACTCTATCAGATTGATTTTCTGTTTACTTGCATATTTCTTCGTGTTCATGTGAGCGTAATAATTCAAAATCACAAGCAAAATAAAATGAATTCGATATGTAATCCTCTTACGAAACTGTAGATCTGTGTCAAATTTTGAATCCAGTTTGACCATTAGAATAGCGGAATGGCATACTAGATTCTGTCAACTATATAACGAAGATGAATACGTAATACTTTATATCGTTGAAATAAACTAGAAATTCAAGGAATTCCACTTGCCTTTTTATTAAATGTTTTTTCTTTTAAGTTTAAATATACAATAACACTTCTAGCATTTATTTATATATTATAGCATTTATTTATATATTATAGCATTTATTTATATAGCATTTTATTATAACATTTATTAAGAGATTTAAGGTATCCGACTACGTTCGAAAGGAAAATTTTTGAAAAATTGGATTTTTTAAAAACTATTTATAATTTTTAGATGTATTGACAATTATAAACATTATAAATACAAAAAATATTTGTAAATACAATATATTTTGAGAAATAGGAAAATGTTTAGTAAATTTTAATTAAATTTAACCAAAAGGGTTAACGTTCTACACAAAATTGTGTTGTAATAATCATATTTTTCTTTGTTCTCAAGTTATAGAATATTATGATGAATGAAATGAACCAGAATCTAAGAAAAATGTTGAGATGCAAAGAAGTTCTAGATAAAAATATACGTACATGTGCATTTTTGTATAAATTTGTAACAATTTTTCTAAAAACACCTATTAATGAAAAAAGTATTTCACCACCAACAAAAATTTTGGTTTGTTTCATTCCCCATATCATTTAAATCACAAAACTGAAACTTTTATATAAATACCTCTATTGGTTTTTGAGATATCCTGTTAACGGTGGATAAGTTTTATGAATATCAAAGTTTTGAGAAAATTAAAGACAAATTTTAGCTGAAAATTACGTTTTGCTTAAAATTCCCTTGGATGGTAGATCAGGCCTTCCTTTTCCTCGAAAAAATTAAACTGTTTTGGGAAGAAGAAAGTTTGACTTTCAAGAAATAACAATTAAAAAAATAATTCGCCAATGTGATCGATAACCGGTGTTTTAAACGTAGTCGGATACTTTAATTTCTATAACAAATTAAAACATAGATAAAAGAAAAACTCTATCACTAATGAAGGAAAGCATAGGGATGTCTATGCTTGTATGTGTTGCTTCTCTATAGGATAAAATATTTTAATTAGAATTACCTAATTTTGCAAAGATGTAATTTAGGAACGTGAAATGTGAACCTTAGAAATATTACTTTTGAATTTTTAATTACAAAAAATAATTTAATAACTTTAAAAATAATTAAAGATACTTTATATAGATCTATCTAATACTATAATACGAGGAATGGTTGTCAAGTCGAAAATCGCCCCAGAATTAATAAACTCCGGTAAACTTGGGGGTCTGGGGTTTTTGGCCACGAGGAATCTATTGGCGCCGGATTTGAAGCGCTACGGTCCAGCAGTTCGGAGTTACAGATAGGATATTTTCAAACTTTATTAGTTCACCATAATGGCTACTTAAATTTTCAAGCGGTAACGTGCTGCCATCTATAGCCAATATGGCGAACTAATAAAGTTTTATGTTTATGCTGTTATAGGTTTATAATATGTTTCTTATGTATGTATATATGTTTGGTTTTTCTAAATAAATTTGTCAAAAATATTGAACTTCAACACACTTCAATCTTTACCTTTACTTTACCTTTGTATAGAATAGTTCCCTTTCCAAACTCTAACTTTGTTTAGAATAGTTTACAATGGTGCACTTTAACCGGTTATCTTTTCACCAATGGTTTCACAAATTTTCTTATGGCATGTATTGTTTTGATAAATCCCAATTGAAAATTTAAATCTTCGAGTTAGCTTCGATACCTGTTTTCTCCGAGCGGAGCTCAGTCACCCGCTGGTAATTTAATAATTTTAAAGATAATTAAAAATATATTACGATAATTTAAATACAACTTTTAATTTAGCAATCATCTAAGTTTTAGAAATTTAAAGTTATCAATTCAGTGCCCTTTCACTGTGAATGGTTCAAATTTATATCTTTTAAATGATATCAATGTAATCGTCACATAATTTTTCTCAAAATTTTGACCATTTCTAAATATTATATTAAATTATATTGTATAAAATTTAGATTTGATTGTTACATTTAATTACACAACCATTTTCATTGTTTTGTCAAATATAACTCGTGTGATTTCATTCCATTTTAAAAAGTTAAAGAAGAAAAAAGCATTTCGTTAGTTATCTACACAGTTTCAGTGAAAAATCAGAAAGAATAATTATATAACCATAAAAGACAGAGTTCGATTTGATGCCATGGGACACGATTTTTTTTAAGAAGATTTATGCACATGATGAATAGAGCAGGCGTGAAACTATTTAGCGCAGTTTAATGTCTGCTGTAATTTGACACTTTAAATATATTTTTTTTTCATGAACGCTAGGTTAGACATAAGAAATTTAAATAGATCTCTCTCTATATATAGCAAACCGACTAATCGTCAAAGGCGGTTAGAACAAAATATGTTGGCTTTTAATTGCGGATATAAGTTCAATTTTAAATCCAAAAGATGTAGATTCGAAATACAATTACCAAAATTCCAAAAATCCAAAATTCTAAAATTCCAAAAATCTAAATTTCCAAAATTTATTAACCTTAAAAAGATAATTCCCTTAAATGGGTTTGAAATAAAAGACGAATTTGATAATGATATCGAATTCCAAATAGTAATAATGAGCGAGAACATGCAGGAAATCTTGTCCGTAAATATTTGGAATGATTATTTGATATTCCTCTTTCTAAAGAACGACTCTATAACATGAGAATTAAAATTTAACTGCTTTCCCAAAATCATGAAGAAATTTTCTCCCAAAATAATTTATTACGTAACAGTTCATTGTTCAACGACTTGTATTTTATTCTATTAGCTCAACAGTCAATTAAAAATCTATAAATTTTAGTTATTTCTTAATTCCATAAAGCTGTAGCGATTGTATTAATAAAACATTTAATCAGCCAAATGGTACCACTTAAGGGTTTAAACTAGACGAACATTTTTTTTAATATTTAGTTTTAAAAATATGATTCATAATTATATTCCAAAAATTCTTCGGCTATTTCAAACTTCATGACATCATAGTATCTTAAAAGCCGAAGTACTGTTTAATCTGATTCAAATTGATGTTCCTTGGCGATAATGCTGTTGTTGCTTTTGCAGTAATACAATTTCACTTTCCATTTCCTCATATAAACTACGTATATAATTAGAATAAATTTTTTATAGATTACGAAAAAGGAAAAAAGGCATACTTTTAAATAGATAATGAACAAATCAAAACGTTTGAATTTCACTGTAAGAATAAAATATATTGTTGAAAATTGAGCAAAACAAATTTTTTTAATTGTGCAAAATTCAGAGAAAAATTGCATGGTTAATAAATTTCTATACGTAAAAACATTTTTATATTATAATATGATATAAAAATCTAATTTACACTGCAACTTTTCAACAGTTATTTTCGTCAATTAATATTATATATTATTATTATCAATAATTATTTTCCAACAGTCAATTTCGCTTGATTTTTAATTAAGTAAAATTTTTTTTAAACCTAAGATACATGTTTCTATTATATAAGACACGTCTTTGTCCATTTTGGTTTGTTAAGGAAATAATTTATCGTCAAAACACATATTATTTTTTATTAGAAGAAGAAATAATGTTAGAGAATTTAAAAGGTCTTTTAATTTTAGAAGTATAAGAAAATTATTCTGTTTATTAACTTTTTTTCAGATACAGATTTATTTCATTTTGTAAATTAATGATATTTTATGATTAATTGGAACCTGTTTATATCGAGCTATTTCAAATTTAAAGCCACTAAACATAAAGAACTTTAGACATTTGTATATCTGGCCTCTCACCAACAATAATTTTTTTAACCTTTAAATGATTTAAATAATTGATGTACTTTTTATGAAGTTTAGAATAAAAATATCCTCGTCCGTACTGCAAATGCTAAGAGGAATATTAAAGGGTGTAAAAGGTAAAGTGAGTGTAAGACATTTTTCCTTCTGATTTCCTCTGTGGGCAGCTAATATAAGTAGCGCCCAGGGCAAGATATGATGTTCTCTTTCCCTATAGACATCCCTGATCTATTAAAAATAAATGTTGCCCATGATGTGAGATTATTTTTCACTACCTTATCATTTTCAATTTTAGAAAGAGGCAAACGTTCGTTACTATTTCGCCACCCTGGCACACCCTTAGACAGGCGCCTGGAATTTCAGTACTCTCTATTTCCCCTTGCAATTACGCCAATGTCTATCCTGGATCAAGATTCATTTTTTTACTTTGTCTTTTTTGTCTGCCTACTTTTTTTGTATGCCGGCATGTCACCACATTTTTTTTCAAAATCCCCCACAAAAGTTTGCCACCCTCATAAACAACTCGAAAACGTTTCCTATACTCAAACGAATGACCAAAAAAATATTTTCTTTTTCCCCTCTGAATGTCCGCTGGAGCATCCTCCATCCATTGGCCCATTCCGTGCAGTCCTTCATCCATCTGATCAGTATTCAGGCAGGTAGGTAGGTCAGTGACGTCTGTTCGGACGACGTCACACTCCGGCTTCTCTCATATAAAGAGAAATTGGGTCCCCGAATCCAGTTTCGAACTGTAGTTGCAATGGGAGGACCAACGTGGATTGCTTTCTCTGCTCTTTTCATCACCGGAGGTAAGGAACCGTCAACTACCTGTTGCTATACTGTAGGAAAAAAATCTTATTGGATTGAAGTGTATTTTTATACCATACATTATCAATTGATGAAGGATCAGTAGGAATCTAAAAAATGCCCATATGTTTGTTATCTTCGATATTTAGAGATGCCTCTTGCCGATTTTGGAATTGTGCAATGGTTTTCGAATATCTTCGGCTTGTATTATTCGCAGCTAACCTACACTTTATGGATTTCGAGCAATACTTCAAAGTCCTTCAATACTTTTGTCCTTAAGTGTGCTTATTTTTCAATGCAAAATTGAAATAAGTCAATGCATTGGATAAAAATTATGTGCGGGCAATAATTTATTTTAGAAATAACTAGTTTTGAGACAAAAGAATTTTGTCTGCAATGTATTTTTTTTAAATATAACTCAAACTCAAATTTGATTTTTCGGAAGCAACGTCGCATAACAGATTGCTATCAGATTATATATGAGATTATTGTATATGAGTCTGAAATAGGAGACTTTTGAGTTTGATATTTTTATTAAACGCAATGTAAAAAGTTAGGCTATTCATTTAAAATTTCTAAAATATATATCTCCAAATATTTTTCCAATCTGTGACTAAATGCCAATATTTCTTAAACATTAAAGGTGCTGGTAGTTACCTTTTAGCTATGCTATTAATACAAAAATTATTGTACAGCCAAGTTCTGTATAATGCCGATGATATCTGTAAAATTAACGATATAAACATCTAAAATTTAAAAGTTTTTTAGCTGTAATTCTTGCTAGAACTAAATAATTGCAAATCGTTTTACATTTATTTAATAATAAATTAAAATTTCAGTGTTTTAATAAAATAAATTCAATTCAATAGCTCATAGATATATAGCTGGAGAGTTAGCCGATTTCAGCAAGAGGCAATTAATAGCTCCAACTGCATCTTCCCATGACGATTTTTGATGCACCTAAAAAATAATTCTTTAATTTTTTAGACACCTACTATTCCTTCCTTCATTCATTTTCACCGTAAAGTAAAAATCATACATTTGAAAATGGCCAAATTCTGAATGTTGTATACTACCAGAAAATGCCGATGCTAAATAATTATTGTATTTATAGACAAATTAAAATATTTATACTTGTAACGTTGGCTTTTATTGTTGATATGCAAATATTTCTGCTGACCGCAAGATTTAAAATGAATAAATGTTGCAAGACTTTTTTTAAAGAACTTCCTGCAACGCAGACATGATTAGCATTTACTGTCCTTCCGTATTGCTCGGTAGCATGTTAGATTCGCCTTTTTTTATTTTCGTGTCTCCCAGCGATTACAAATTCGGACACGCAGTTTTTCTTTTCATTGATTTGTAAACAGATAGCATTGTGCATGAATGATATTTTTAAACTATCGGGGAAGTGGGTTATTTTTTTATCGCCGGTGTTAATGCTTTAAGGAAGAAGCGGTTAATATTTTGGTTTTTATAGATATAAAACAATACATCATATATCTGTAAAAGATTATTATACGTGTTTTGTAATTTAATAATTAATTTTTATTTTTTAGCTCATATTTTAAGAAACTGTATAATTTTCTATGTAATTTGATTGTGAAGTGATTGCAGAATAATTTTTAGAATTATTTCTTTTTTTTTTTTCTTTCAAAAAAGGATTGATAATTTTAGAACTATTTAAAAGATAATAAAATAATATCTTAGAGACATTTTTCTTCTTCTTTTTATTTTAATGTAGATAAATTATTCTTTATGTTTAAAATGAAGTAAATATACGGTTGAGGAACTATATTTTGCCTTCCTAGATATTAAATGAATGTGTTTGACATAGTTAGCAATTTATTATAAAATGCTTCATGTATTCTACAATTATTCAATGTTTCCTCATTGCGAAGATGTGTTTAACTAAAAACATTACAAAATAATCGTAAATTAAGAATATTTTTTCAAATATTGAAACGTCCCAAATATTTTAAAAGTTGCAATTAACTTATTATATTAAAAATTCATTTCTGGTTAATATAAAGTCAGATTTTACATCTAATAAATAATATGATTCGTCAAACGATTTCGAAATACCGAAATCAAACTTTAACATTAGATTTTTTTTCTCTGTGTTGACATTTATTATTATTTAGGCATCAAGTTAGTGTTCTTATTTATTATTGTGTTTTTTGCTATTTATAAGATTTATTCGTTCAATCATCAAAAATTATAGCTTCAATAAATATAGAATTTTGCATGCAAAATGGATTTATTATTTACATCAATTGAAATTCCAGGTGAATTTTGGGAAAAATGAATGAAATTTTTCTCTTGAGAATATTTTATATTCATGAATAAATCGATTCTTAAGGTAATAAATTTAGAAATTTTTTTATAATATTCAGAGAAAACAGATGTGAAAAGATCCCACAGAGAAGGAGATCTTCTCTGTGGTGTTGTATCCCATGGTTTTCATGTAAGAAAAAGAATTGTTTTTTTTTAATACTTCATTTTACGAAAACCTAAAGACCTTTCTGCACAAATTCAACTAACTTTGGACAATCAACTTAATCTGAATTCTGAATTAATCAGATTAAAGATTTTTTCAACAGTTTCTCATGACAATTTTGTGAATCATGTAGAGAATAATATTCATTATAGAAATTCTTCAAGAAAGAATCGTTAAAATTCAAATTCGTTCTAAATTCCTCAAGAGGATTTGGCACGATTCTTTAAAGTATATGAATCTAATTTGAAGATATAGAAGTAAGTCAGAAATCTTATACAAATTTTATTTGGATTTCAGAAAAAACTATTTTATGAATTTCGGTCTTTTATATCATGTAATAAAAATAATACATTAATTCCCAAACTAGACTTAAATTTACTAATTTGGCGTTTAATATAAAATACATTTCATTTATTTAAGTAGCAGCATGTATGCATTTTTATGCACACATAGAAGATCAGTCAGTTGTCAGTTCATCAATGAATTTGATCCAAATTTTTATGCATTTGATATGATAAGATCATGTTCCAAATTTCACTATCTAATCTCTGGATTTTTATGACTTGATTTTTGGGGTATATCCTTAACAAAAACTTGACTCTTAACTGTCTGACAAAAATCTTGAATTTTGGGGTAAAACTGAAGATTGTAGGGATGCATTCAAATCTCTAGGTTAAAATTTTGGACAATTGTAGAAGGACAATCCAGTAAGAAAGGAAACATTTACTTTCCTAAAATATTAAATTGCCTTTTGAAGACTACGTTGCACTTTCCGCAACATTTTCCAAGCTAAATAATTAAATGTTTTGTGGACTGTATGTATGAGAGCGGGGCCTTTAAGATAGGTTTTATTGGCCACTTACATTTTTTGTTTTTCCTTTGAGTATAAATTTCCATTCATTTAAACTTATTTGAAGTGCTTGTTAATTATTTTAAATGTTATCAATAGATTTAGAACAGTAAAATTATTTAAAGAAGCTGTTGAATATATATTTTAAATTTGGCTCTGACTTTTTTGCATCAGATATTTAAAGGTGATTTCAAACTAAAAGTAATTTAATATGGTTACCAACAAAAGTAATTGCTGTTTAAACTTTTAGGATTTTTTTTAAAAACAATTTGATTTTTTTAACCATTAATAGTTTTACCCATTTTGCCAGCTGGTTGGTTTTGCCAATTATGCTTTGACTTTTTTTTATTATTAAAATGCCTTGCGCAACTGAGTACTATTTGTTTCAAAATTGTTATTGTTCGTGCTCACTTGGGAAAAAACGCATTTACTTCATTTAAAAAGAAAAATGTGCAATATTTATTTTAATAAACATAATTTTCAGATCAGGTGGTTAAAATTTAAACTCTCATAATATTAATGATGTAGTATAAAAGGTATCACTGTATTAAATCTCATTGACACGTATTGCTGAATATTGAAAATGGATGACATTAAAAAGTTCCAAAATTCGATGATAAGAAAAGACAGATGAGTATTCCGAAATATAAAATGAAATCCAATCAATACCTATGATAATGCAAATTAACTCTCTATCCGGTAGTATTATGTAAAATTTTTGCTAATTATTCCAAATTTAACTTTCTGAATTATTTAAATATTAATTTACATTTCAATATTCAATACAATCTGTGTAACTCAATTTCATCACTCTGAATCCTCTTCATGGAGTAAAAATTATGATTTTAGATTGTATAATCGGAATAAAAAATTGTCAAAAGGAATAAATGCTTATTCGATTAAAAATTAAATGTAACGAGTTGTTGTAAGCTAAACTAATAATTCGATTTTTTCGAGTACACTTGCATATTGTATCATGTTTTTCTGCTAAGCTCAACCATTTTAGGATGAGAACCAAGTATGTCTTCAATATCGGATGTAGATCTAAAATTCTTATCTCAAAGTCACTTGCAGAGTTTCATTTGTATATTTTGTTCAATTTTCTAGTTATTTTTGTTCACATTAGCAAGAACTGACACATCGTCAGACTATCAAACAAACACAGATTTAGTTGAGATACCAGTACAGATCTGAAATTCTAGATAATAAAAATAAATGCTAAATTTTAAGTAGATTATGTTTATGAATTGTCGTTTTCATTTATAGCAAACATATAATTTACCATTTGATGAATTCTGTTAAGAAAATATGTATAGTATTGATATTCAAACTATACATTATACTATAATATATACTTGACTGCATACTTTAATATATAACGTATACTATAATATATACTTGACTATATTCTTTAATATATAATATATACTACAATATATACTAGACTATGTACTAAAATATAATTTTGTTCTTCCAACTGGCTGCATTTTTGAATTAAGATGTTTAAAGACCGTACCAGACAAATATTATTCCAAAGTTGTCTTTTATTTAAAAGGAGGAAGGCTACACAGTACGAGGGTTAATCAAAACATAGAGATTGAATTATTTGACTATTGCAATAATTTCTCCTTTGTACATTTTGCATTAAGAAAGTAGAAGGACAAAAAAAAAAAAAAAAAAGAGCTGCACCGAAATGCGCATAATGTATAATCAGAAGTGTGCGTATCATGTTTCCCGTTTAACGCCCTTTTTTTCTAAGAAACGAATCCTACAGATGTTTGCTCTGTAATAACATTATTCAGCCCTCGCATATTTAGCGCTCACTTTCACTCAGTTGTTAGTGAGAATTGTGAAGCGGACGTGGACGCCCCGTCTTCGGGCGTTAAAAAAAAACAACCGATGAGCGCAAAAACGAAAGCATCTGGTTGAATTTTTCTGGCACCGCCCACATTCTTCCCCGGTTAAACAGCTCTGGTTAACGCCCTGTACGAAAGCAAAATTATTCATAGCATGTTTTAGATCCAGTAAGTACATGACACATGGAAATGAACCAGAAACTTCTGGGAATTTCTTGACTGATATTCGATAAATGACCGCACCCGTTTCAATTTATTTAAACTGGAATCAAAACATTTTTTTTAATAGTTTTCATTAAAGAAGAATAATGCTGTACGGCATTGTGTTTGCTTGATGTTAAAGGCCATTTTATCTAAGCTGATGGCTTTAATCTATCAATGAATATCTATAATGTTTTTAATAATTTGTAATGTCTGTATGATTTGAATATGCTGTATAGTTAGCGAAAATTAAAACTGGCAACATATAAAGAACTACGAATGAGTTCATGAAATAATATACCATTTGACGAGACATACCATTCTAGTTTTTATGACTTAAAGTTATAATTCTGATTATATACAAAATATAATATGGAAGATATAAAACATAAAAAAAGAACAGTAAAAAAGAGACATAATATAAAATGCCGTGAAAAAGTTTTAAAAAACAGTTGCTTTAATGGTCAGTTTGTAAAATGTAAATTCGGTTTCATTTAATACGATATCAATATTAATTTTCTTTAAATATACTATTATGCTATTGGAACTGCTTCATATGCAAAATATATGATACACTACTAAATTTTTTTCTCTGTATCAAACTGAGGTAATATTGCTTTAAGCTTAAATATGAAAATACTTTTTATACATTTTAACTAATTTGAGACATATGCTGCTATGCACTGTGAACATTAATCAGGAAGATTTTAGAACTTGAAATTCATAAAATAAGTTAATTAACATAATAAAGGTTTTTAGAACAAAAGGCTGATTTATTATTTTTCCCTACGTATATTTCACTCTTTCCTGTACATATTTCTTTATATTCTTGTTTTCAAACACGAAAATGTACGTTCTTTTGTAAAAAATTATTTTATATTTATTTTATTTTACTTAATTTATTTCAATTGCATAAAAGATTTTATTCCTATGAAATTCTAATTTAATTTTCTTGAAATTACCAACACAAATTTTCATCGCATTTTAAGCCTACATTTTTTTTTAAATTGAATGGACAGTTTAAGAACGGACATGTTGAATTTAGACTGCATTTTAATACAATTAATAATTTTATCGAGATAAGAAAAATATTGCAAAAATTAGATATCATTTGCTAATGAAGCATTATTAATATGAAATCAACAAAAATAAAATTTTAGAACTTTTATCAAAGTAAATATACCCTAGCAAAAATCATAAATTTTATTAATCAAAATATTAGTAAATAGTAATATTAATTTGAAATAATAATTGTTTCTGTGTCTAACTACATCAATTAAAATTATTGACAGCAGCTACGTTATGCATATCAAAAAATTAAACATTTTTGCAAAACTTCATTAATATTTCTTTATAACTTTTTCATAAGTTCTATACTTCTAAATTATGGTACTTACAGAAATCATAACTTTTAATGTTCTGATTTGCATAAAAAATCCTCAGTAATAAATCAAGTATACAAATTTTATGAGATAATAGAAAGTTATCGTGTTTATTGAAACAAGCTATTTTTTTAACACTTACTCACCAATCATATGCTTGGTTGCTTATATGCAAATAGAGAATAGGATATATTGCTCGAATACACAAGGAAAAAAATGATGTTATCTTCATAATAGTAAAGAAATTGAAATTTCATCACAAACCAAGTGGAAAATAACATTGACTCGAAATTTGTAAGCTTTGGATTGGAACAGCTTAGAGCATAACTTAGTTCAATTTTTAATCTTTTTCACATAATTTATTCTATGAACTTTAGATACAAATTATGTTGCTTTTAAGCTGAACTTCAGTAAAAAAATAAATAAATAAAACAGCTTTGTTCTTCGTGATACAGTTATAAATGTTTTCATGCAAATAATGATAATAAATTTTCTCAAATATATTGTGATTTTTTGTTCATTATGCATAAACTAAAAACCTTAACAAAATATTCATTATCATAATTTATAATTAAATATCTTCATTTCATTTAACTTCTACTTTTACCTGGATGCAGATTTTATTATAAATGCTCTAGCACATCAATTAATGGTTTATTTTTGTTGTATTATTTATTTATATGAATTCATCTTTACATTAATTGTTTATTTTATTTTATCAATTCTTCTATTCTTGATACTTTTTCTGATATTCTTTAACAGAAGATATAAGTGTTGAATTATCCTTTAATCATTTAAAAAGAAATTGTTACATAAAATCAGATGCTGCGAATTTTAGAAAACGTCAGATTTTGACTATTTTCTAATATGCAAACGATTTTTTAAATGTCTATAAATGACGTAATAATTTCTTTCCCAACTTAATGACGTATTTCTTCAATTTATTTCTTCTTTTTTTATTTATTCGTATCCAATTAAAAGGATTTCTCTTCTTTTAGAATAGTTATAATTCCTATTAAAAATATTTGACTAAGAACTGTACTTTAGAATTCGTCTATTAATCTGACTGCTTTTTTTTTTTTTTTTTTTTCTTAAAATATGTTCAAACGATTCGTAGAATACTGCATTATTTTCTTCGCATCGCGTAAATAAAATTATTTGAATAATTCGAATTTATTTTGATTTTAAATAGAAGAAAGCAATTATTAATATTGTGATCAAAACTAAGGGTGTTGAACTCAGGATAAAAACAACAGGAAGTTGTCTGAAACCTGGTCAACCAGCAAAACTTTTCCTTAGACGGAATTAAATCAGCCGACGCATGATTGCTTTTTCGGTGTTTTATTTGCCATTATCAGGTCGTTCATTTTCGCACTGATAAATATTTGTACGTGCTATGGGAATTTTAATCAATAAATTTTTTATTTCTTATTTGAGAAATAAACCAGATGAAGGATTGAATTTCTTTAAAGAATAAAAGTGATTAAAGTTATCAAAGTACAAAAAAATTAAATTAAGACTAAATTTTAAAACCATATATGACAAGAATTATCAGAATAGAGAGAATGATAAATTAAATAATTTTAAGCTAAATTATATTCTGTTGTTTGAAAAAAAAAGACATAAATGTGATGCGCAAATTAGAAAAAATAGGAAATGTTTTTCTGCATGATGAAATTCATTAAGATAAATGAAAAAGAATCTGTTTTAGAATGAAACTATAATAAATATCTAAATAATTCTCATCTATTACACCTTAAGACAATATATGAAACCAGCAGCGCTAGTCTGCCCCAAAATTCCATCGTAATTTCTAATAAAGGTATTATTAGAAAGTACGAGAACGTCTTGCATAATATTGTTGTACTATAATAACGAAATAATAACCTTTGGAATGAATTAATCATTTTTACTGAGTCTTATGTAATTCTTGGCGATGGATCTCTAGCATTACGCAATAAATACGTTAAAATTTAATTTCTGCGCATTGTTTCTGCTAAAGTTTAAATTCAACATAGAACAACAATTGTACTCACCTAATCCTATACCAAATTTGGTATATTTAAGTGATTATCGATTTTGAATTAACGCGTTTAATATGTCTGAGAGTACAGACTGATAGACGGTCTGTACTCTCAGTTGTTGGATTTGTCTCATAATTTGTCTGATACTTAAACCATGGATATTAAATCCATCTATCAAATTTTATTAACTAGCTCTCTTCGTTTTGAAATTGTCGCTTTGCTTTATACTCAAATAGTCGGACAGACTGATTTCCTCTTAACGAATTTTGCACAAAATGGGATAAACATTTAAAAATTAGGTGTAAAGACCATGTACTAAATTTCATCCGTCTAGTTCAGAGAACTTTTGAATTATTTTGACAAAGGTAGACAGATGGACATTTTTCCAAACATGTACTTTTCAGATTTAGAAAGGCCTAAAATGTGGAGATTCGAGAAAATCACTAGTTCGGATTTTTTTGACGATTAAAACATTATCTTCATTTCTCAAAATGCACTTCATATTTGAGAAATTAGATAGCTAAATGTATACAAGTTTAGGTATAATTTCATTTGAAATGGTAAAAGGTTCAACTTAGTGGCATCCACGTGATTATGTTAATCACAAATTTCTATATATCATGATATAAAGATTTATACTTAATCGTGGTTGAAAATTAAGGTTTAAACGCACAAATCTTAGCGTTTAGGACTATAAATGTTAAATTATAAAGAAACATTGTCGATTATTTTCTATAGTTTACTACAAGTTATATCGTTCATAAAAAGGAATAAGAATTTAACATGGGGGAAAAACTGGCTTGCTGTTTCTTATTGCAACAAATATTCTCAAAAACTTAACTTATTAAAATTTCTGTATAGCGAATTTTCCATAGATAGAATTTTTTCCAAGAATTTCCATAACGAAGTTCGATATATAGAGGTTCAGTTATAATTATAATACAAATAAACATGATTATCTAAAACTAATGTTTATTAATTCAAACTATTAAAAGAAAAAAGGAATTTAATACTTATTATTCTAATTATTAATTACTTAATTGAATTATTGTTATTTGAGAAATTAATGATGCAATTTAAGGCAATTGATTTAATTTAATAATCATGATTAAAAATATTCAAAAAAGAAAGTTCATTTAAAAAAATTTTCTTAAATTAAGCTCTGCGAAAGTTTAATTTAAATTATTTTTTCATGTTTATTAGAGGAAGCCAAGCATTATGCACCACCATCAGTATTTTTGCATGTTTAAATCGAGAATAATCATCTCTTGTTTTCCTAAATCAAATTTCAATTTTTGAAAAAGAAAGTATCGACCTTTCGAGAAAATTTCATTTAAATATTTTAACCAAGTGCTACTAACGTAATCTAATCAAGTTTTTCTGGTTCTCTCTTTTATAATAAAATTAATCATTTATCCTTCTTGTACGACTAGTTTTCGATTAAACGTTGCTTTTTATGTTCACATTCCAAATCTCTGGAATCCTTCAAGAGAAATCAATCGAATGATTCCCCTTCATTTAAGTTGCATCTCCTGTTCTCAAAATTCAGGTCAAGGAAGTTGCCATTTTGCGAATAGTAATTCTTGTCACGGAATTCGTATCCCACCAAAATTGTGTGCGCTACACTTCCTTTAACATCTCCAAGAAAACGAAAAAAAAAAAATTAAAAAATGAGGATTTTTACTTTAAAAAAAAAGGACTTACAAAACAGACGTAAAATGTTCGTGCTAAAAAAGTTCGATTGCAGAATTTTCAAATGGCCTTGGAAGAACAGAATTCTTAGAATTTCCTCAAGGTTATGGCTAGAAATTAAATATTTATTAATGGACACGAAGAAACCAAACCAGTATCTTCGACGATATGCTATGCAGATGATCGTATCGTTCTAAAATTATCATAAATTCTTCTGTAAAACGTGTAGATACTCAAAGTGCTTTAGATAGTAGATATTTACTATGTAGCAAGATAAATTGCATATTTATTATGATTAGAAAAAGTGGAATTTATGCTTATATTCCCTAAGGCAATAGATGGTAATTTTATCCTTGGTTTTGAACATTCATCTTTAAGTTAACCGAAGTATTTAAGAAATATAGTGTTAAAGTCATAAATATATTCACTTTCGATTTTTTTCACCACATTTTTTCCAGGGTTCACAGAAAATCGATTATACACGAGGAAATATTGATATTTTTGAGAACAGAGTGCATGGGGAATTTACTTTTTCTATGATTCCAAGCAATATTATAAACAAAACCAACTTTAAGATTTTATTTTCTATATAATGTCATTTGGAAATAAGCAAAAAAAGGAATCTTTAATATATTCCTGAATTGCAGGTGATTATACTCCTGTTTATCTAGATTTTAATTTTTATAGCAAATTAAAAATAATAAAAATGCCGGAGTTTTTTATATTTATAAAAGAATAACTAAGTTCATTATTCGAAACTGAAACAAAAGTATTATTTAATTTTATTATTTGCAATAGAAATGAAACTATTATTTTGTCATTTTTAATACTTATTATAAAATAATTTTCTCAAAGAACTTCAGAAGTGAATGGTTCCTTGCAAATTCATTATTTGAAACCGTTTAATGTGCATACTAAATTCGGAAATTGATCATAGTTTCCATATAACAAAAAAAATCTCGATAGTTTCATGTTAATTCAGTCCTATTAATAAATACGCTGTAAAATAAAATATAAATACATTTGTGCTTTTTCTTTAATTTTTGTAATATTACTTATAATTTTAATTTCATTGTTTTTTAAACTCTTACTTAGAAAACGATTTTTTTTTCTCATCCAAATTAGAAATATTCCCCTATTTAAATATATATAACTAAAATTCAATGAAATGTGAGGATTCAAACTATAAAATTTCCTAATATTTATGTTTACTAAATAACAGTAATATTCATAACACTACTGAACTTTGAACTTCAACAAGTTCTATCATGATAATCTCGATAACTTTGCAAGTTAAAGTACCAAGCAGCTTTAATACCCAATTCTAAAATCTTCCCATTTGATATAAAATGATAGCTTTGTTTATCCAATAATTCTTTGTGGCTTTATTCTTTACTGTGAGATCGAAATTTTGCCAATATTAGGAATAAAAAAAAAAAGAAAAATACCTTCTTTATTTAACTAAGCCTAATTTTAAATCAAACGATAATATTTAAATTTTTCCTCAGCTGTGATTCTATTATCAAATTATTTCTAGCTATTCTATTTTTGCCGTCTTCCATAACCCAATAATTCTAAAAACCTTTTATTATTTTTTTTTTCCTTTCCTCTTTTTTTTTTTTTTTTTTTTTTTTTCTTTTTCAAGAATATTCAACCGGTAATTCAAACAAAAACTTACTGAAACCGTGACTATTTGTTTCTTGAAGCGTTACGCATCCGTATCCGCGTCTGTATTCAAATAATTTTTGTGTGCCTTCTTTATCGAACTTGACCGAATTATACCTTCACAGAACTGTATTTCTTAAGCCATGAGAACTGGCATAATGATTGTTAATCTTATTCTTTAAATACACTTCTTTTATTTTGCTCACAGCTGGAGATTGGTGGTTGCAGTAACACACTTATAAATTTAGTCTATAATTCGGAGGCAGTCATGCAGATCATTCAAAACGGTTAGGCTTCAAAACAATCTGAACTGAATACATTATTAAACATATTAAAATTTAAATTCAGTCTGGCCTTGAATTTAAGTTGCGGTCTAGAAAAAGCAAACTTAAATCTTTTATTAATTTTTTTTTTCCTTAAAGTTTCTTACACAAGCCTGGAATTTTCCCTCGTGAAATGTCAGTATAGTTAAAATTATAAATTTTGATAAATCGCAAAATATTACTATTTCTCTAGTGAATTTCCAATAGTGATGAAAGATTTATATATGATTTAAAAAGCGTATGCAAGTATCGATTTTATGCTTGGGAAAAATGTAAATTGCAAGTAATACTATATATAGAACTATTTTTTAATCATAGTGAAAAATAGTTTTCAGAATTAATACGCTGTAGAATTCTTATCATTAATGAACTATTTACAAATAATATATGAAATGCAGTTCGGTTACATATTTGAGGAAAATGCAATTAATACATAACATGCAACATAAAAATTTTTTTTGATAGAGTCGTCTGTTAATTTTTTACATTTTGTATGAATCTTTTATTCACTCTTTTTATATATATATTTTATTGAAGAGTTCTGCAAGTATTCGAATGTACCAATGTATTTTATCACTATTTTATTAAGAGCAAAAATGTTTATTCTTTGTGAATAAAAGCTCATTAAAATCATGGTGATTTTATATGAAAATAAATGGTTAAATTAATTTAAACTAAGAATAATAAACCAGAATATTTTTAAATATTATAAAGATACTTGAAGATAAAGATACTCTTCATTGAAGAATTATTATGAAAGGTAAATTATTATTCCATTTGATCTGTCGTTCAATTTTATAAATCGTCTATTTATTAATTAATACAGCATAAGTTCTTTAATTAAAATATCATTTGCTAGTTACAAGTAATTAGATTTACGTAATTCTAAATATGTTACGTATAAAGCTGCAAATGGCCTTTCCTAATTCATGATATTATATCCCTATACATACTAGATGCTTTTAATAATGATGTTTTTAAATGTAGAATATTATTTCACATGCAATATTATTTATCTTTATCGTTATTTAATTTTTAGCAAACTACTCTTTTTTTTAAAAAAAATTATTGGATTATTACATTCAGACGATTTTATTTGGCCATAGTTAATTATGACTTGTTATTCTCAATAAAGCAAATTAAGTACTAAGACGAAATTTTTGAAAATTTTTACTCAATTTTTAAGTGAAGGGGAATTGTTTGGAATAAAAATAATTCTAATATATTTAGAAGAAATGTTTTAAATGTTGACTCTGTTAGAAAAACATAATGGCTGGTTTTTATAATAAATCTTAAATAATTTAAATATGAAGTTTTTTTTAAATGTAAAAGAGAAAATTTGCTCTGTTTGATGAAACTTAACAAAATAAAAAAGAAGCTTAAATCCTGCAATAAAGAAATTCTCGGTCTTTGCTCACAGCAATATTCTTAAACGATATGAGATTTGTTTATTAGATATAAATGAAATATCATAATTAGCATTACACATTTAAAACATCAATAAAATAATAAAGAAACATGATTATTTACTGATAAGAAATTATTTTAACAAAACATTTAATGGAATTCAAAATATCGTATACTGATAAGGCTTTAGACATAATTCGTCTGTTTTTTTTTAAAACTGTCCATTCATTATTTAGCAGCGAGAGAATGCATGCACACATATATTTCGTATTTATGATTTGAGTGTATAATAATGCACAACTAAAAAAAGAAAGTATTATGTGAAAACAAACAAAATATTTTTCAATTTATTAATATTAGATTAAAGAATTGTTGGGAAATAAAATTGATACCACTATAAAGCTTTTATTTTTCTTAATTTAAAGAAGTTGCAAAAATAACTTTTGTGAAATAATATGTTTCGCAATTATTGAGGGAAAATGTTAAAATTTCAATTAATTTTTGTTTAGTTCGTCTTATAGCGATTGACTACATCATGAGAAATAAGAGCATTTTGAATGATTTCTTTTTATGATGTATAACGAATTAACAAATAGTATAGCAGCTTTTAAACTTCACCAATGTAATAAAAAAAGCATAAAAAGAACCATTTATTTCAATATAAAACTTTTATGCTTTATTAAGTTTATGAGCGTTAACATTAAATTGTAATCTTCAAGTAAGAATAATTCTTAACTTCTCTAGAAATTTATTTGTTATTCAGGCTATGCGAACAACCGAAAGAATTTACTAAAAATATAAACTTGCAAAAGTAGCATTGAAAATTTCACTACTGGAGTGTTAAAATTTTTAAAAAGAAATGACGAATGTAAAACTTTATTGCATTAAATTTTCTCGCCTCATAAATTCAGATGCTTTATTCTAAAAACCTTCAAGATTCCTTGCCTATCTTAAAGCCTGTAATTGAATCATAACATGCGCATGAAGACAGTTGATTAAAAGTATAATGCTTTTTTTATTACATTTCATCAAAAAAAAAAAGTTGAACAATGGGAAACAATAGCATCTAGTTGATATTTTGAAATGTACAGTTATTACCTTCATGTTTCGTTTGTTAGCTACAGACTCATTTGTCAAAATCTGGCATCTCTTTTCTGTCTGCTATCGTTTCTTTTGAGAACCTGTCATTTAGGCTTTTGTGACACAAAATACTGCTCTTTGCTCCTTCGGACAATCACAATCGGTAATTTAACCTTGTTCTCAAATTTCCTTTTCTCCAACAAGGAAGCCTTCGCTTTTGCTGATATTTACCGTTTTGTAAGCAGGTTATGGCCACGGTTAACTGCTTTTGTTTCAGACAGCTGCTGTTTGTAAAACAAGAATGTTTTTTTTGCAGTGGGAATGAATTGAATTAATTCTTCAATATGTCTGGGCAGATTGAAAAGTAATTATGTTTTTGAATAGGAATCTATTGTTCCCGGAATGCCGGGTAAAAAAATAGTACTTTTTCTAAAGAATTACTTGATTGGAAATCGTTTACTTGTTTTAAATATGGAATCCATTAATTCTGAAATGCTTACAAAAGAAAAACCATTCAGAATTATGATGCCGGTTGACGCCACCAGAATAACATTCTTTTTTTTTTTCTTTAAATATGGGCTAGAATGGGTTGGATGATCTTAGTAGACAACATTATATGAATGAAAATGGTTAGTAATTTTAATTTTAGTTTAGAGAGTTTTATAGATCTAAATGGTAATAGATTTGAATGCAAAGGATTATTGTAAACCCGTTTTAATTTGCATTGGAGATGATCTAATAGACTTAAAAGGCAACATGATTTGGATACTAACGAATATTGAATACATAATTTTAATAAATTAAATAGAGAAGGCAAAAAAATTTAATAAATGAAAAAAATTAGTGATTTGTTAGAGATACTTTAAACACAATATATCGATTGCTTTAAAATTCTATGCAAATTGTGAATGGGACAGAGGATTTTCCAATCTTTCAATCGCTTTCCCTTTGTGGATATGAAAGATTTTCTTTATTTTAATATCATTTGAAATCTGTTATCAAAAAGAAAAGATAAGAGCAGTTCAAACTGCTCAATGAAAATATACACCATTCACTTAAATACAATCCTGGTCAATTGATCCCTCAGTTAGTTGCAATATCTAAGATATGCAGAACGGTCTGTTTTCCAAACTATAATTTTTTCAAACGTTAATTCCTGAAATATGAAAATATACAAAATTTCAGTTACTGTTTCTCAAAAAAGGGAAAAAAAACTTCAAATTGTTTTACTGAAGTAATCGTTTTCTTGCCTTTATGCAAGATGACATTCGTTTAACCAATACTTTAATATTTGGCGATTGTTTGACAAATTTCGCGATAAAATTGCTCTGTAATTTTAAGTATAACCACTGATTGCAACAAAATAAATTAAAAAAGTAACTGAGGAATTAAATTTACATCGAATATTCCTTACAATTGAAAACTATATAATAAAAGAGAGAGAGCCTTAACAGAGTGTAACTAAAATGTGTAGAAATTTGAATGATGTTATATTTATAGGTGATGTGGTCCTTCATAGCTTATTCTCACTATTCAGTTTGAGGTGCTTTTAATTATAATTGAATGCTGAAAATCTTTTTAAATCAGTATGTTATTCCATATATCCTAAGGAAGTACACAAAATACTTTTGATAATCATTTGTTTATTTGGGTTAAGACATTATATCTTTTAACCACTTTGGTTTCATCATAATAATGTAATATTCAAACCAAATCTTATCGTTTGATCACATGGCAACATTTCGATGACGGCAACGACATAGACATGCCCGACCATTTTACAGAACGGAAATACATGATACATGAGGAGGACACTTTGTTGTAAACAAACCTAGATACATTTCCCTGGTATGTTATGTTAACCCAGAAGGCCTGATAGCCTACTTTGACCACTTTCTTCCCGCAGCGGAAAGTAAAAAGAGATCGAACTGGTATTTTAATTAATTAAAGCGCCGTCCCGCTTTCTGACACCCGGTGAAGACACTAGAGGGCAAAGCGTAAACATGACGATCAATTTTCAGTCAAATGTCCGGTTTGGAAACTATGCGGAAGGTTCCTTTTTTTCATGCTTTGGAATATGCTTGTGAGAAAAAGAATGTATATTTCTGGTTCAGTGACCCACTTGGCTTGTTGCTCGGGAACCACAATTGGAGAACAATTAGTGGGTAGGTTCCAGAATTCGGAAGCAAGAATTTGTCTTATATTGAGTCGATTTTGGTGTGCAAATATTGCCATTAATTATACATTGTGCGAAATCGGTATTTTGAAATAGATGTAAGAAATTCCAAATGAAATTATTATCGGCACTTTGATTTAATTTAAATTGTCTTTACAACAAAGAAATTTTTGATTCGAAATAAATTTAAAACGGAAGAAACGGACAATCCTTGTAATTATATTTTATATTTTATATTTTATTTGTAATATTATCTGTATGGAATAAATCAATATTTTAATAATTTTTATTGAACAAGCAAATTTCATTATGCTGTGTTAAAAGAATACTGTAAAAACCCATTAAAAGTTCAATACAACCAATTAACTTCCCATAAGTCATGTTCATACTTCGTTGTCGTTTAACTGTTTTAAAGTACTTCCAACTTATGGCTTTACAATGGATTTTATAATATTAATCATCATCATTTTTTAATGTCTCTGAATAAAAAATAATTTCAATATAACAATATTTAAAAAATAATCTTAAGAGAGCTTAGCATTCAGATACTTTACTTGGTAGTCATGATAAGAATACAATAAAACCTCTAAAATTCTGCATTATTACGTCATTTAATAGGGCTTTATCTTAGTGGGAGCTTTATCTTAGCACACGTTAAAGAAATTTTTAAAAAAGTAAATAATATAAATGAAATAATGCGACAAAAATTAAAGAAAAGGACGTAACCATGTAATAAAGAAGTTTTAGATTAGTTGGCTAAAATTGAATAATGTTGAAAAGCAGCCAGAATTAAGATTAGAGATTATGATATCACAAAGTTTAAAAATCGTCTGCTTTCACACCATGAACCATATTCATATTAATCAAAAATTATATCATTTAATTATTTTTATAACTAATAAGTTTAGATTTCTTAAAAATTGTCGTTATTCCTTTATAAATTTTCCAACATTTTCATTGATTGAACAAATTGATTAGTAAAAATTCAATGATTCCTATTAGTAAAACTTCTTTTTTTATGAAATCATATTTCCACAAAAATAGTTTATTTATTGCATTGATTTATTCAATTATAAAGTTAGACTTTTTGGGAAATACAAAAATATAAATAATTCATTGACTATGACCATAATAAACCATACTTACTGCTTATTTATTAAGGTGGGTTCACATGAGGCCTACTATTGCCTGCAATCGTTGCCTCTCTGCTGTCGTCCCAGCATTGTCCTCGTGTGAGCAGTTGGGACAACATTTATCCCGACGGGACAATTATTTGCCATTGTCCCTTTGTAGTCCCTTTATTTTCTGGAAGAAGGCTTGATTTTGTTTTGAGCACAATAATTAGCCTCGTGTGAAATCACCTTTATGCTGAATGATTGCTTTTTTATCGGTTATTTATCTATTGGTTATGAAACACATATCAGAGAAATTTCTTGTTATAAAAAATAAAACTTATAAAAATAGGTATCTATGAACACAGTTGATTCGTCCTTATTTAATGACTTGTCTGCCATTGGCTCGATTGACAGACTTTTTAATATTTAAATCTATAATCAAGTCAAGATGGAAATTAATTTAAAATAGAAGAATTATTTAGATATGCTTAAGTATATTAGGTGTTCTCTACGTTTTTCTATGAGTTTAAACAAAGTTACACGTTCTTAATGAGAAATACAATCATATTAGGATGTTAAATGCATCATAGATCAAGGAGTTGAAACAGTGGCGAAACGGACAACACAGCATTTGTCATTATGATATACTTTAGATGACTGATGCAATAGTGATTTTTACTGACTTATTTAAAGAAATGCTATATAAATCCATTTTTCTAACACAAGATATATGTGAAAGAAAATTTTTCAAACCATCTTGGAAATTAGATATCGAGAAAATTGTCTCTTAAGAGTACTTGAAAATTACTTCATGAAACTCTGAAAATATAGTCTTTCTGAACTCGGAGAAAGGATTAGAAATTTGTGTTAAAACTTTATTTAACCTTAATAAAACTGTAGCTTCTTTCGTAATGGCTTGAATTTTAACCTTTTGGTTCTTTTTTAAAAAAACACTTAACTAGTAATAATTCGGAATAACAACTTTCGAAGTGGAATGAGGTTGCTGATATACGATGGGGCACCGGCCGGAAAAGTTAAACTCGGCTTATCTCAACACAATTTCGCAGCTTTGTGAAAGTTGAGCAATTTCTCTGGTGCCCGTGTCGGTTATGCCTTACTTAAGACCTCAGACCGTATTATAGGCAGATAAGAAAGTGATTAGATGTCTCTTCTTCAGTTGTTGTAACATAAGCAGGTACAATGGCGAGAGAGGCAGTTTCGCGCTGACACATTTGCAGAACAGGTTTTCGCCAATTGGGAAAGTGGAGACATCTACGACAAGGAAAAAGTGACGCTTTAAAACGCAGCAAAGTTATGTACCGAACGCCCTCCATCCACCACCGACGACTCTCAATCTATGTCAAACGTCACTTTTCGCGCAGAAAGATCTTTTGTTTCTTCTTATTCCTGCTTCTGTTTTTTTTCTTTCTTCCCCTTCCCCAGTTTTTTCCCAGTTAAAGAATGCGCTTGAGGCACATGGGCGGATTAGCGCTATCTTCTTGCCAACAGTAATTTCTGTGGCGCTTCCACAGTGCCCTATTTCCAGACGGCAATGGTGGACCATATTTCTCGCCATCTGACGAAATTTTGACGCCGAAAATTGTTCTAATTTTAGATAAGAACCCCAACGGACGGGCGTGCTTGAAATCAAAATTGTGGATTAATGTGACTGTTTGAGTAATTTTCTAAAGTTATCTAGGTTGACGTGGGGCACTATTGGGATCCTATGTAGGTCCCTGAATTTTTAGGATGCATATCTACCACCATTTCATGTTTAATATGTATTTATATGTGTTATCCACTAACCACCTTTGATACCAATTGTTTCATCAGGTATTTTCTAGATTTAATTCTATTAAATTCCTTATAGTTTCAGGCCCATAATTTCTCTAAAATTTTTGACATTATAGCTGTACTATTTAATATATTGTTCACTATGTACACCTTACTAATGGTAACCAAGTCCACAATATCATAACATAAATGTTCTGCCCATTTGTCTTCTGACTTTCGTGGTATTGTAACTTAACTTTATAATTTGTTTCTTAAATTGCACAAATATTAAACAGAACTGTTCTTTTTATTAGATCTAACGATGAAAAAAAAAGAGCACAATTACATTCTTGATGAAACACTTAACCCGATTTGAAGTACAAGACAATAATGCTGTCTGTTATTGCAAAATTAGCATAAAAATATGTTTTAAAAATTGGTAAAATTCAGGAAAAATTTGCATGACAATTAAATTGGAATAATCAAAAAGACAATTTTACAAATTTTGAAATTATGTAAAATTTTTTGTTGTGAAATAATATTTTTGGAAATTAGCAAGTTAAATTGCGATAATTAGTTTAGTTTTTAATTGATTGTTCATAGTTAAAATTTCGAGAGGGGGGGTCACTTTGAGGTATGCATTTCGATTATACATAATATGCATGTACCAAATTTGGTAACTGCAATTCAAACGGTCTGGTTTGCAAAGCGTCAAGCCACACACACAATCATGCAGTATATTTTGATTGTATACTTAAATTCACAATCAATATACATACAATCCTTTTTTTTTTAATTCTTATGCTTCTTTCTTGCATACTTTTTTTTAACCACGTTCTTTAGTTTTTGACTGATTTTCTAAGATAATGATGCAGATAGTACAAATCGGTTGTTCTTTATGTCATTTTTTACGGTTGCTTTAAATTTATTATAATTATTGTCCAACTTCTCACAAAATTTATTAAAAAAAAAAACTAAATCATAACCTTGATAACTTAATTAGTTGTATGAAACGAGTAATAAACATTGCCCGGTACAGTTCCGATTGAAACAGATCGTATTAACCTATAACCTTGATTAAATTAATTAGTTCTTTGAAGCGAGTGATAAACGTTGCTTGGTACGCTTCCTGGTACACATAAAAGTAGTTTGTTACAATGTCCTTCATTTTTTAAGCAAGTAATTTACCTTATTTACTTCATTATTCAAATTTTGCAAGTTAAGTTAGCTTTATAAGATGATTTCGTAGTCGAATGTGTTTCGATTTCCTGTATTTGATGTAAAATGTTATACAAATTCAGATTAAAATATGAATTTATTGTTTTTTAATGAATGAATATTTTTTCAGCCTATTTATTTGTAGATAAAAGTATATCTATATAGATGTCTTGGAGATAAGACCATAACAATTTAGTTAGCAGGGAAAGCATTTACAATGAGATTTCTCCGTCATTGTAATTTGTTAGCCATTTATTCAACAAACTCTGTAAATAGCAAGATTCGACCCTAGTTAATCATCGGAGACCTTAAGATTATGGTGAAATAGACACGTGAGACTTGGCACATCTTTCATTTTGTACGTTATCTCGCATTATGTACGTGTATATATAGTGCGACAAAATAGCACTTGTGGCAAGAATAATAATCTGCAAAGACATGGTTTCTGCATGCTAATAAAATTTTGTAAAATATAATGATAAAGTTTCTCTTGAATTTACATTTTGTCTATGCATGTATTACATGTCTGCTAAGGTCGGGTGACAGTATCTCGGCATTGGGACCAGAGGATTGTAAGCTCTAAAGACCAGCCTCGTAGGCGCTCGACGTTAAATCCGTTAAGGTTTCAAATCTTGTCATTTATTGGGAATAGAATTAGGAAGAAAGATTGCCACTCATATAATGTTCTTGCCCTCTGATCGTTGAGAAAAATAAGAAGGGCCGTCTCAAAATAACCTTGATTTATTTTAACAAAATATAATCAAACGAAGTAAATATAAAAGATCCCCATTTTTCATGTTTTTATATCATAATTATTTACATATCTCCAGTCAAGCAGGTAAAATTTTGAGTTAATCTTAATAATATGACTTTTTGCAATATGTCAATTATTTCAGTTATTCTAAGACCACGATGGCCTAGTGGTGATGTTATTTCGAGACAAATCTCCATTGAAGATTCGATGTATATACGAATCTGTGTGTTTTAAATCAGCTATCGTAAATTAAATGTCTTTGGTGTATCGCAGAACTCTAGAAAATGCAGTGTTGGTCTCTCGCTCTCTGGCTATTCGAATATAAGTTCACACACTCACTACAAAACGAAGAGTATTAGATGGAGTAAATTTGGTGCGCAGATTTAATATCTATACTGTAGACACCCATCAAATTAGGAGTCAAATCACTCAAGGAGTTGGCTTTCTAACCATCAGTCCTTTTACGAGCATGCTAATAAAGTAATTCAAAAATGCAGTGATTTAAATATATGAAATTTGCTATGCGATTTTACGAATACAATTGTAGTTCTGTGCCAAATTTTGATTTCAATAGATGGGAAACAAAGTACATTTATTCGATTTTCCCGTATCTATTACTTAATTATAGGAATTAATAGCTAAGAATCATGATAGATTCAGTAAAGTGCTAAATCCATGCTGGAGCTCAATATTTCATAAATATTGATCGCCAATGTCATACAAGGTATTCGCAGTCTTACCCAACATCCATATTTTTATGTATATGTAGGGGATAACACCTTTATTACAAAGTACGCAAAAAAGTTTTTAAACAACTCCAGCTAGTTCTAAATTGAATAACACAATATTTTAAATCTAAGGCATATAGTTCGTAATGTTATTTTTGTATAGGAATCTTATTCTGGGGTTTGATGATAAAGGTAGCAAGGAATCTTTGGAATAGTTCAACATACAAAATTACAGATATTTATACAGGTTAATTATATAATCTGAATATTTTTTTCAGCATTAAGATATTAAATGATAGCTTTGACATTCCCAAGGGAAGAGAATACCAAATGTTTTCACAGTCGCACTTTTTTACTGATCATCAATTGGCTCGCATTGTATTACAATTCATGCTTGCTATGTTTATAGCTATTATTGCTGATTCTGAATTTCTGTTTCTTTATTCTCAGCTTTATCGGTGTCAATAGTAAAGCGACAACTTGACGGTCAAAACGATGCTGAACTATGCAAGGACAGGTCCCCTAGCGACTACTTTCGACTGACAGCAGAGGATGACTGCAGAGACGTGGTGCGGTGCTCAGTGCAAGGACTTCTGGCTCTCAGGTGTCCTTCTGGTCTGGCCTTCGACATCGAAAAGCAGACGTGCGATTGGAAAAATAACGTCAAGAACTGCGAACAATTGGAAAGTAAGTCTAACTTCCTTGTCGCCTCTCATATTTCCTCGATTTCTTGGAAAACAGTTAGGGGTGACTTCTGCAGAGTAATCTAATGCCATTGACAAAATTTGTAAATGGTCATGGACAAAAGTTCCTGTTGCAGTTTTTATTTAATTTATGAGAAATAAACAAAGGGGGTGACAACACCTTGACTGATTCTTCTAAATGATTATTTCTATCATGGTATTTAAATTCGGTAATTATTTTGAGTCTTCACATATATTTATATACTTTGAATTGCACGTATATTAAATGTTTTGTTTATTATTAACTATAGTAGAAAAATTAGAAGCCAAGAAATCGAGTTTTTCAGCACCTTAAGGTTTTACTATACATTGCATACTATTATCATTTAGCAAAAAACTACTACTACTGCCATTTATAGTTGCGTTATACATGAATTTGAGCCAGGAATGTCTATTATGGCACAAGAACCAGGTCTCAAAATTAAAAAAGTACCAAATAAACATTTAAGATATCTTAAAAGCATCAAGTTGCATATATGCCAGTGTTGTAATTTCTACAGTATTTAAACCAACGATACTACTAATCCCTATAATTTAATAACCACAAAAAATTCCATCTTTATTACTTTGATAGCGGATGATTATATTGACAACTTCAAAAATGAACAATAAAAATGACTCGTTCCTTTCCTTTTCACCTTTTCAAAAGTACAAGCAATATGACTCATTCTACTATAATCAATCAAAATATTTTTAATAAATATCTAAACATTCTGCAAATATTTTTCTGTTTGCTGTACCAAATTATGACGTGTGTAACTTTTTCTGATTAAAAAAGACAGTTCAAATATTCTAAAATTAATTGCATGAAACATCCATTTATCAACTATTTATTCTTTCTACCAGAGCCCAGATTAGCTACCCCTCTGCTGGCCACTGATGAACCACTGTGTGAAAGCGGCAAGCTGGCTTGCGGAAACGGAGACTGTATCGAAAAGGAACTGTTCTGCAACGGACTGCCCGACTGCAGTGATGGATCCGACGAAAATGCTTGCAGTAAGTCAAAGAATTTTTTTAAAATTATTTTGAATTTTAAAAAATGAAAGCCAGAGCAGTTTTGTTCGTATGAAACACAAAAAATTATTAGTATAATTTGATCAATTAGTTTTCGGAAATTGTTACTAATTAGGCTACGAATAAGTAACTATCAGCAACAAGTATTCAACGAAGCTTCAAATGGTATACAAAATAATCCCCAATCAACAGTTTAAAAACATTAATTAAAAAGACAGCGAAATTAATTTAAAAAAATTATAGTTAAAGTTTCAATTTATTTCTCCTTAAGATATCAAAATATTGTTGCTTTTTGACAAATAATAACTTAATTTCTAATTATGATATGAAGCTGTAAAGAATAATTTAAGCCTCCATAAATGAAAAACCGTTGCCACAGATGGAAGGAAACGTTATTAACAGACGTTGTGGGACACTATTTGCTATATTTACACTTAACAATTACACTTAATAATCATCACAACTCATATTTTTCATGCAATTATTGATTACCTTAAAAATCACGAAAATCCTATATTCTTAATAAAAGACCCAGTTCATTTCTTTTAAATATAACGAAGTGTACTAATTCGGATAAGTAAATGTAAAAAAAGGATTTCCCTTGATAAAAGATTAAAATTATTGTCATTGATGAAGGGAAACATCAATATGTATATATACACGTTTTTCAGTTTTAATACTGAGAATTTCTGCTCGCTTGTCTGTAATTAGACCTAATGATCATGTCGGAAACATTCAATCGTGGCTTTTCTTAAACCTTTTGCTGATTTTTATTTTATCCTTCCAGCTGTGGACAGAGATCCCAACAGAGCCCCTCCCTGTGACCAAACCCAGTGCGTTCTCCCCGACTGTTTCTGCTCCCCTGATGGTACTCAGATCCCAGGCAGACTGGAACCCAGCAGCGTCCCCCAGATGATCACCATCACTTTCGACGACGCCGTCAACAATAACAACATCATCGTTTACGAGAGGATCTTCAAGGATGGCCGAAATAATCCCAACGGATGCTCCGCCAAGGGAACTTTCTTCGTCTCCCACAAATACACCAACTATTCAGCTGTTCAGGAATTGCACAGAAAAGGTCATGAAATCGCTGCCCACTCAATCACGTAAGTTGGCAATAAAATAGTTTGTGCATAGATTCCAAATAAGGATTTCAGTATTAAGTTTTCTTCGTGGATCTTGGTAATACTTGTAAATGTAGTGTGGTTCTTTCACTATATTTGCATGTAGCAAAGAATACCCGTATACTAATAGCATCTAAATAGTTTATTGAGAAATAAGCAGATGAAATGCATCGTAGTGTATCAGTAGAATTTTATTAATTAAAAATAGCCTTTTATATCTGGAATATAAATAAGCTACGATATACTTTTCTAATAGCAATTCGAAATAAAAATAAGCACTTAAAGGATTAGACAAATCGTTCTTATTTGATTAAATAAATAATTAATTTGAATAAATATTCAATCACATAATTTCAATTTATTTCCGTTCCTTCGGATAACAAATAAAATACTATAATATTACTTTAAACTAGCAAAAAGATTCATGAACAAATTCAAAATAGCATAAATATTGATGATATGATACTAGAAACATTATTCTCTTTCTAATTTGAAATTTAATAATCAAAATAAAAGAAATTCCTAAGAAAAGAGTCCTAGCAAACAAATATTTTGCACAAATTATTCATCCAATTAACTATGACTCTTTAACACTAATTCTGAGTTGATCTTTTTTGTGTAAATCTATTTTCTGACTATGAATCTTGAGTTTTTTCTAACATTTCTGCTGAACTAATTTCAAGTACTGTGAAATGTTTTTAGAGAAATTTTAATTTTCAGCAAATACAATTTTATGAATATTAACAATAACAAATTATTATCCAATTTTTCTTCTATAGTCACAGGAACCAAGAGAAGTACTGGACTGAAGCCAGCTTGGATACCTGGGCTAAAGAAATGGCAGGAGTCAGGCTTATCTTGGAACGTTTTGCCAACATCACTGATAATTCCATTGTCGGAGTCCGATCCCCATACTTGAGAGTCGGTGGCAACAGCCAGTTTTCCATGATGGAAGAACAAGCTTTCTTGTACGATTCAACCCTCACTGCTCCTCTCAGTAACCCTCCACTTTGGCCATACACCCTGTATTTCAGAATGCCACATAAGTGTCACGGCAACGGACAGAACTGCCCAACAAGGTAATCTTTCTACAATTTTAAATATTCGTGTCTTTATTTCAAATATTTTTTTCATATAATATTGATTGTCGTAGTGGTATGAGGATTCAAAATGAATCATCACACTAATATCTCAAATTTGTTGCAGTGAAAACATGTTTTTGTGGGAAGTTGCAGTACCATTTTGGTTCATTAATAGTTACAGCCTACTCACATTCTGGCTAACCATAAGACTTTAATAATGAATGACACTCGTATAGTCACAAATTGACTACTCCAACCCGGCCTGAGACCTACAGATAAAATTGAATATTTGAACTGCCACGTTAACATTGGAGGGAACTGAAACTGAAGCTAAAGGCCATCACTATCACCATAAAGTTTATTATTTATACTGACTCTCTAAATGTTTTACAATCACTAAAATCATTTTACCTCCATCCTCATAATCATCCTTTGGTTTTCCAAATTCTAGTTATTTTTAACAAACTAACTTCCCTTGATTTTACTATTTTGTTCTGTTGGATACCCTCTCATGTAGGAATTCTGGGCAATGAGGAGGCAGACAAGGCCGCTAAATTGGCAAGCATTCCGGTGATCTCATCTATTTCTCTGGGTGACATAAATAATCACATTAAAAATCTCCTCTATTCAGAATGGCAAGCTCAGTGGGACCTTGAAACTAACAATAAACTGCATATTATCAAACCTCATATACAACCATGGTCTTCATAACCGAATCGAAAAGCAGATACAGTATTTACCCGTTTACGTATTGGGCACACTAGATTCACCTATCTCCACTTGTTGCTTGGCGAACAACCCCCTCTGTGTTCTCAATGTAATTGTCAAATGTCTGTCTAACATATATTGTCAGAATGTCCAAATTTCAATGCTCAGCGTTTGCACTTTTTTCAAAACACGAACACTCCATTACCTTTCTTACTTGGTAAGACCCCACATGCTCAATTTTTCGCCTTTTTGAAATCAATAGGTTTTTATCCACATATTTAAGTATTCTTCAGCTTTTTCTTAAAAAAAGTTTTCGCTTTTTTTATATAAAATTTTACATTTGAATCCTGAAAAAAAAAAAAAAACATAGTTTGGCGCAGCATAGTCAACATCATGGCTCTTGTGCCAATAAAACCCAAAAAAATCCAAAATCACCATACAGTCACTCCCGTTTGCATATACATTTCGTCATTGGTGGGAAGTATCAGATCCCATACCATTTCAGACCTATTTGGGTGCCAAGAACGAACTTTCATTTCACAATCTTCTCTTCCTCATAATTGAGGCCCCTCAACCCTATCAACTCACCCAATTGGAGATGACACTGGTGTAACAACGATAAACAGTGTCGCTAATTTCATTGTATTTGTTTCCATGATGGCAAATGAATATATTACTACTTTGTCTTCTCAGTAGGGATGCTCATGCTATCTATATCTTCTCGTCTATACTATTGATGGATGATTACAGAGCTGCTTTTAGACTTCTTGTATAGTGATATGAATAGTTAACCCATTAATACCTACTGCTCCATTTTTGGAACACCCCTCACATAAAAGTTATTTAAAAATTTCATTATAGAAATTATTATAGAAATTCATGCAAAAATTCCAATTTTTTAACTTTAGGTATAAATGGGTTAAGAACTAAAATTCATATGTACGATTAGCTTAATTTAAAATTCAGAATGAAATGCAATAGTGTCGAGAGGACAAGTGATAACGGGATCTAAAATGATTTTTTTTTTCCCTTTTTATCATTAGTAACATATCAAAAGTCGATGGCTCCAGCGATATGGTATTGCTTTTTCGCCTCTTCGCATTTGATTTCAAAGAATAATTTAAAGGAATTAACATATTGTTTATATGAAGGCCTCTAAGACTAATGTTAAAATTTCATTGTTTCCAATCCTCGCTCTTATCCAATTGCTGCCACTGAAAAAAAAAATGGGTCAACTTAAATTACATTAGAATTTTATACCTACAACAATGTATCTAAAATTTCCTGCTGTTCTTTTTTGGAGTAAACTTTAAATTATTTCAGTCATTTTTTTAATTTCTTTTTATCAAGGACACTTACATTACTTTCATTTTTAATTATATTAAAAAAATAATACGACTATTCTAATCTGAATTCAGATCCCATGCCGTCTGGGAGATGGTGATGAATGAGTTGGACAGAAGAGATGACCCCAACTTCGATGAAGAACTTGCAGGTTGCGCCATGGTGGACAGTTGCAGCAACATAATTTCCGGAGAGCAATTCTACAACTTCCTCAACCATAATTTCAACAGACATTACAAGACAAACAGAGCGCCATTAGGTCAGTGATACAACATTTTTCCGAAAAATTATCATCAGTTGATAAAGTTATTGGATTTAATCGCATGATATTTTATAATTAAATTAAAGGTAAAAATGCATTTAAATTGATATGAAAAAGGGTTTAAGAAATTGTTTTTGTTTAAATAAATCTAAGAACTTATGATAATAATCACAAAAAAATATGTTTACATATTAATAATCGTTTAAAAATTAGATTTTAAAATTGCATCATATAATTAGTGATAGAAATAGAGACTTATAACAAACATGTTTTATCATTCGAATAATCATGAAAAGTTAAAATTTCATTTTATAACCCTTATTTATTCTTTATGGGTGTAAGAATTTATAAATAAGAAGAAAGTTTCTTAATCAAAATTAATAGTGCACATCCATTTCATAGTAAATTTCCAGTATCAGTGAAATCCATAATCAGTTCCGGTATTAGTTGGGCTTTGCTGCAATGTTTAACAACAACATAAGCAAATAGACATCATTTAGACTGGATTAGACATCTCTATTCACAATCCTTAACTGTTCAAGCAAGCAAATAAATAAATATAAGGAAAACTAATAAAAAAAATGCAAAAATTATCCATTGTGAACAATATTTACTTGAAATTTATCAGAATTATAGAAATGTATAATTTCTATTAGTTCTTCATATAAAATACTACAAATGAAGTAAAATGGTACAGAGAGAATTTATGGCGCAGCAATAGTTGTACCAATAGACCCTACCCTTCGATCGACACTTGCAACCATAAATTTTTTAAAATGTAGGTAACAAATACATCGATTCAAGATATTCATACAGGAGACAACCAGTAAGAAAAATTTAAACTATGAATGTAAAAGAAATTGGCTACGTCATCAATGTGTGTAGATGCAAACTAAAGTAGTACATCCGATTTAGTTATCTGATAGCGTGTTAGAGCACTGTATTAAAGAATATTATATATATTACATATTGATTATTAGTTTTTTTCATGCCAGAAACTCAAACACCTAGTTAAGAGTTCTTATAAAGCACCAAATTACCCAAGCTTAGGTCACTCAGGTGTCTTACGACAATTTTAATGACTTTTAAATTATATTAAGAAAATTTAAACAATAATAATAACTAAGTTACAAAGAAGCAGACACAAAAACTACTTTGTGGAATATGAAAGGAAAAACCTCATCATAGAAACCTCAGATGATTCATGAAAATCGATTGATCCTATCGGTACGAGAGAGAAAACTATCATTCAAGCATTCAACAATTTTGCTTCATTTTTTTACCGCATTGATTAATTAAAACATTTTCTGATATCTATATAGGTCTTTACTTCCACGCTGGGTGGTTGAGGTTGAACCAAGACTACCTGGACGCCCTTGTCCAGTGGATGGATGAAGTCCTCGGAAAGAACGATGTCTATTTCGTGACCATGACTCAAGTCCTGCAATGGATGCAGTCACCTACTGAGCTGTCAGGCATCAGAGACTTCGCACCCTGGAAAGAAAAGTGCGACGTCAAGGGTCAAGCTTATTGCTCATTGCCCAACGCTTGTCCATTAACCTCTCGGGAATTGCCAGGAGAGACCATTCGACTTCACACATGTATGGAATGCCCCCAGAACTACCCCTGGATAGAAGATCCCACAGGAGATTACTTTGCCTTCAAGAAATGAGAACTTCGTAGGCTTTTAAGAATTGTTTCTACAAAATTTAATGAAGTTGGACATGCTCTCATTGGCTATTACATTCAATTTAAAAAAAATCCATTATATTCTCCCTTTCCTTACTAAATCCAGTTTTTATGGATAATTATTTTTATATATATTATAGTGTGCAAAGGCATGTCCTCATAATTAGAGAAGAGGTTCTTCCTTCTTTTTTTCACCTCTTAAAATTGTAAAATGGGTGTTATGTTGTAATAATGTTTGTAATCTGTGAATTTGTAGTATATGGCGTCATAACACATAACATCTATTTTATTGGAAATAGAATCAAACTCTAATGTTAAGTCTTTTATTCAAAGCATTTCCCAGATGCCAAAGTGGTTCCACCACTATTTGAATGTAAATAAACTTGTCCTAGTGTAGAAAGGTATGTAATGTATTCATCAACCAAGTCAGAGAAGTTGTTTTACCTGATGAAAGTTAAATGCATAATTACATCACATCTAGGATTTTACACTGTGATTATTTTTCTATATGTCTACCATAAGTTAATTTTCAATATAATTCTTAATGAAAATAGTGGATCTTTTAAAGATTGCATATGATGCAAGAATTGTTGCATTTTTCAATTATTTTTTAACTAATTGTGAATTAATTCGGTCATTTAAAATTAAATTGGTACTGTATGCATATACCATTATATATCAATCTTCATCCCAGGGATAATTACATCCTGGAATTTTATAATTTTGAAAGTCAATATAACTATAAACAGTTAGACCAGGAATTAGGAAAAAAAAAAAAAAATCAAACAAATTGGGATGAAAGCAACTAAAGAAAATCAATATGAAATTGTATAATATAAATTGAATTTTTTCCCAAACAATATCAGCCGTAACCACCATTTTTAGTTCATGTTATTTTATTATCCATCAGTACGAATTTTTTTTTGTTATCAAAAACGTAAAGTCAATAAAAATTAAACTTAAAAAATGTAGTTATGATATCGCTACATAAAAGATCTCATAATAATGCTCCATCATTTTAATCAATATACGATTTTTGTAAAAGCCAATAAATAGATTTGAGGAGATGTGCACTTTTAAAAAGATGAATCTCTCCATTGGTGAGATGCAGCTTCCAGCCAAACAGTTGCATTATTTTAATTAAATTCCGAGATTTCTGCTTCCGTACAACCTGTATCTGTACATATGCGTTGTCTGAATGGTTCCTACAAACTGGCAGAAAAGTGTGAGATCAGTGGCTGATATTTTTGCTATAATAAAACGTACTTTTGTTCTATGTGTCGAGTCTTTCTTTAGAGAATTTTTTCAAAACAATGGCAATTGTTCAACACTTAACAGTCTACACAAATATTTACACTAATTATAGAGATTATATATTGGGTTGTTCAGAAAGTCATTTCGGTTTGTTTTTTTTTGTCAAAATGAAAAGAAATTTTCGTTTAATGAATAAATTATTTATTAAATTATAAAATTGCCATTCTGGTCTAATACCTTTTGCCATAGTTTCGGCAGTAACATGATTACGCGCTCATAAAAGTTTTGGTCTTTGCTGTAAAAAAAAACTGATCGAGGTGGTTTATGGCCTCCTCATTTGAAGGAAAAATTTTGCAAATCAGTTCTGGTACTGATGTACTGTTAACACATCTTCTCCACACATATTGGCTAATTTATTTCTGGCTTGAACAGCATTTTTACCTTTTATATAGCAAAAAAGAAAAAAAATGACGAAAATGCTGTTTATTGCTCTCCATATTTAAAAGGGCACCATCCAAAAACTACTGCGAAGAATCAGCTGCACTTTTTCACACTCAAGCCTTGCTATATCAGCTCTTAAAACATAAAATGATTTTGCGGTTTAAGTATGAAATTGGGTGCGAAAAATACAATTAAATCCTCTGTCGGGAAAAAACGAAATTACTTTCCGAACAACCTAATATATGTGTGTGTGTGTATATATAGATATATATATACACACACACATATATATATATATTAAATTAATACTAAATTGATTATCTATAAATCTTGATCCAAGAAGAAACAGAATTAATTAAGCTGTAAACCAAAAATAAAAGAATAACCTTGGATAAATTTTTTAATTAATTAAATGAAATTTATTTCAAGAACATAATATGGATATTATTTAGATTATTTTTACCACTAAAACTAATCTGATAATTTTAAATCAATTTATTTAGAAACAACTTCTTTAACAATCAAAAAGATACATTTAGCGTCTGTTCTCTTTTAGAAAATAAAACAACACTGTATTACTAAAAGAATCAAAATCTATATTTTTTTAATTAAAAAAATTTTTTTAATGGAAATTATATATTATTGATCTTATTTGCAAAATGATTAAAATGTAACAAAAAATATAAAGATTCCATGAATTTAACATTTTGTAATATCTGCAGTTTCACAAATAAGCATTTTATGCTGTGATGTTTTCACTTTTGTTTGAAACAAATTTAGCCAATTGAAAGTGCATGTGATCACAATATTTATGTTAGAAATATTATGCAGATTGAAGTAAAAGTATCAGATTAGTAAATAAAAAATAAATAAAAGGATAAATTATTTATATTAGAAAGGACTAACTGAGTGACTTTACTTTAACTGACAAAGAAATCCTTCTATGTAATAAAAACATCTTACAAAATTTATTAAAAAAGAATAAAACATAGTCTATTTGAAATAATAAAACTTAAATTTTTTTTTGAAGTTCTATTATTACAAATATTTAAAAAATATATAAAGTTATCAAGACAATGCACACAAAATCTGCATAAATGAAGTGTGCAGAGTTTAGTTTTCATAATTAGTACAAAATGAGATATTATGTCACATGAAAAGTAAAATGCATTATCTCAATTTTAATATACACAAGATATTTCTAGTATTCACACTATTCTGAGTAACTAAAAAAATTGAAAAAATACATTCCCTTTACCTTTAATTCTGAAATAATAAATTCAATAAAATTTTTAATAAGTATTTCAAATTTAAGGTATTATTGATTTTGAGAGTAAAAAAACAGGAAATTCAAGTAATTCTTGAGTTATTGTTAAAATTAAAACCTGTTCACATCTAAGAAAGCTGGGTATTCCATTGAAAAAAAAAAAGGTTTTGTGAAAGGGAAACATTTAAAACTGTAATAGAAATCCAGTTGAGGAAGGTATTTTATGAATTTTTTAGACAAAAATACTAGTACGCTGGAGCAACTTTTAATAAATTTTAAATGTTACCATTATCATAATAAATTCTTAAAAAGGAAGTAAAGATAGATGAATCAAAATAATTTGCAATGTTACCAAATAGAAGTGAATCTCTCCAAATTTTTTTACAAAGAAATTACTATCCATAGCAATAATATTTTATCAACACTAATTTCTTATTCCCAATTTAATGAATAATTTTATTCAAGATGTATGTACTCACAATAAATGTGTCAATCTCCAGAAATTTATCTTTCATTTTAATATACAGTTTTTAGTGAAAGGATTTTTTTTTCAAACTGATTTAGAATAGTTAGCAAATATGGCATTTGTTAATTTGTTATATTTCCTTGAAAAAATTGATGGCTTTTGAATCCTTATAGTTCAACCCTCCTCCTCCCTTATTTACAGAATTCTGAAATACCAGTTATAGAAGAAACAGCACTGATCCAACATTCTTTCAACATCACTTGTATCAGTTAAATTTTGAAAAAGTAAATTTATAATTTAATGGATTTTCAACTATAGATAACATCTCAAAAGCATTGTAACTTTCCACAGGGCATAATTTAATTAGCATAAGATTTTGTTTTAATTCCATTAATCTATACTTATAATCAATGTATGAGTGTGTGTTGGAGCTCTACAGCCATACCGTTGGACCTACAACAACCACTTTTGGTACATGTATACCTTGGAGGTTGGGAATGTGCACCTTGGAGCCCTTTTTTCGAATTTTTAATAATAATTTGAATTAATTAAAATTTAATCGAAAAATCGACGTTTTTCCGCTATAACTTCCGAAAATATTATCGCACGAACATGATTTTTACATCAATTTAAAGATTAAAAAATTAGCTTTCTAACGATATCAGTCTTTTTAATGTATAACTTAAGATTCTATTTTTAACGAATTTTTAAAGAAATATTTTAACCATGTTTTTTTGAGCACGTGACTGGGTAAAAAAAAAAAAAAACAATGCCGGAAGCTCAAATAAAAAAAACAACTATCATCGCAAATCAAATCTAAAGAAATGCAACTTCTAGCTCGTGACTGGATAAAATAAAATATAAAATGTGATATTTTCTAAAAAAATAAATGCAAAGCAAAGGTTTCTATATTCGCTTGCAATATCTTAATGATTAATTTAATAATTCGTTATTTATGGTAAACCTGATTGAATTTAGACAGGATATGCATTGAAATCCCGACCTATTGGCATATTTCTATAATAGTTTGCAATATTTGCATCATTAATTAAAAAAAATTTTTTCCCTTTCTTTAGAAAAACATTTTTAATATTTTGGCAACATCACCGAAATTTTTTTTTTAATATTTTGGAAGCATAACCGATAATTAAAACTGACTGATTTATAAAATTAAAGAATATTATTAGGAAAACGTGTTCTTTTAGAACTTTCTATCCATCATCTGAAAGAAAATATTAATTTCAGGCCAATTAATAACCGGAATTACTTCAAGGCTAATGAATATGTGATTTGATGGAAAATTTTAGAATGTATTCCTCAGGGTCTCATTAGCTGGTCACCAAAGGCAGCTAGTAAGCTAAATTACAGTTTTTTGTTTCTTAATGTATGCTCAGGGTAATATACAAGTCAGTTGTACAGCTCTTCATCTACAATTGAGGACATTAACTGGATGCCATTTTGGAAAGAAGGATTAATATATAATAAAGTAACTTTCTATCATGTGTTAAAAAAGCATACTTAAAGGACCGTGTTGCAATTAATATAATTACTCATTTTGATTTTAAATGACATAACCCAATAAAAGGCTATATATATATACATATAAAATTACAAAATGGAGTTTGAAATTTAAAAAAAATAACAAATACATGCATATTTGATAGTTATGCCATCTATCTTCATTATAAGCAGAGAATTTTTCCATGAAAATGAAAATTCGAAGCACTGATTCCTTAAAGAACAATGGTTTTTCAGTTTTAGCTTCATAAAATGGGGATATTCTGCAAACTAAGGGAATGTATAACATGTAAAACATTTATGAAATTCCTACTACTTTCACTAAACAGGAAGAATTTTTTCATGGAAACAATTCGAAACACTGATTCCTCAAATGAAGATTTTTCATTTTTGGCTTCATAAAATATAGGCATTATAATACTTAAAGGAATATATTAAGTGAATAGCTTTGAAAATTAGTGATCTATGATAGAAGGTTACAGTTCCTTGCTTTTTTTCAAAATGTGCTTTTCAAATTTTCTTATATAATTTTTAATGTGATTTGTTCAGGGGTGTTTGTGGGACCCCAAAAAATCCCCTGAAACTTTTACAGACTTACTACCGACATTTTGGAGTTTCGAGAAGGGGGGGGGGGGGAGAGATGAAAAATTACAATTATGAAGTATTGAATGACCCAATTATAAAAGTTCAATGAATTACTTTTTTTACAAAATTAATAACCATAAATTTTCAAACATATAAAATACTACATTTTATGTAAATATTTTAAATTACCTGAATTAATTCTTTAAAAAAATTATCTAATTTCTACTGCTTTTTTTATTTTCTGATGTTTGTGGGCTTGTCTTTCTTTTGTGGTGAACTTCATAATTGCAGGAAGGTTGACTTTTATTTTCCTCATTTACAGTTGAAGAAATTTCCTCGAGAACTGCACATTCAGAGGTAGAAGTAGTATGCTTTTCTGCTAATATAGAAGGTTTTTCACAGACTTTTATAGGTGACTCATCTGAAATACATGTTTTTAATTCCTCTTGATATGATTTCTAACTTCTGTTCATATTCAGTAAGAGATCTTTGTGAATTAGATCAGTCATTGGATTTTTTGAGCCATATTTTTCACATGAGGTTTCTTTAGAAGCCATTAAATCATATTTAATAGTCTGCACTGCATCTAGGAAATCAATCTTAAGAGAGGTTCTATAGTCAGTGAAAAATGTATCCATTAAGTTGAATGCACTTTCCACTAATGGGCCATGGAAGCAGCTAAGGCAGGCTTTGACCAATTTAGCCAATGTAGGATACTAATAATCATTTGTGAAATCCTCTTTTAAATTAAAAACTTTACACCAATATTAATCAATTGTACACTTGAGTTGATTTCCACTTTCATCAGATGTGTAGAGCATTTCTTTGGTGATATCAATATCACTCTGGTTTAACCTTATTTCAGCTTCTACTTTTGACTTTTCATTATCACTAACAATATGAGACATAAAAGATAAATTTTTCAAAAGCTAATATTGTACTGGTTTTACCTCTTAGCACTAAATCTAATGCTGTAAAACTAATTACATATGAATTTTTAAGGGTAATTTCTGTTTCATATGCTGTGCTGTATTAGTATAGGCTTTCATCAGAGAAATTTGGAATTCTTTTGCTACTGGATGATTTTTTGATAATTTCTTCAGGAGAGTGGAAGCTTCTGCACCAGTAAATATTACTTTACTAGGTAGATGAAATTCTGGATTTGTGACATCAACCTTTAATAAATCATTATAAGATGTGCACTCTATATTTTCTGGCTTCATAAAAAAAGAGAAAAATTTTGCCCTATTTTTGAATAATAGGGCATTTTTAAAAGATAGTAAAAAATTACAGGGACATAAGAAATCCTGCATAGATACCAAAACTACATAAAACAAAACTATACCTTATAGCAAAAAAATGTCATCTATTTGCACTAAACCTACTCTAGTTAATAAATCTCAAGATGAATTTCTTTTACTACATAAAGTTAAAACATAGCTTAATTTCATACCAATTATTTACAAGGGTTTAAGGAGTTACATATTGAGTCACAACTATAAGTTGCTTTACACACTGAAAAACACTTGATACACATATTTTTTCCTTTACTCTAGACGCAAAAAAAAAAAAAAAAAAACTCTACAGAACTTAGTTTTAAAAACTACATGCTATGAGAGAAATTTTCTTTTTAAATCATTATTAAGCTCAAACATAGGACTATTTATTAGATTCTAAGAAATACAAATGTCAAGAAATAAAACTTTAAGAGGCATGTTAGTAGTATACAGTATCAAAGACATGTCCTCATTCCTAATTATTCTTTTACAGAATTTAATAATATGCCCAAAGATTGAGAGGTAACACCTACAAGATATTTGTTTAGATTTTCAAATTAGATGATATTCAACATTTTTAATTTTTATTTTAAATACATTAAAATGAATATATGTTGCAGTAAATATTGATCCCACAATCATACATAATCTAACACCTAGTATTATTTTAATGAACTCATGATCTTATGGTTATGAACATGGAAATTATCAGATCAAAACACATATTCAATTTGCATTTGAAAATATTTCAAGAAATACATAATTCAAGAAAGATATATTCGTATGTTATAGACATAACAAAATTTACATCAGATACAACATTTACTTTTAAAAAACTTCCCCTTATTTCAACAGTTTTCACTGTCAAGACCTTATCAGTTTTCTTTATCATTGTTACATAAGGACACTTAAGAATAACCTTTTAACTGTGATATCTACACATAATTCATACATCAAATAATTGTAGTTTTTAACTAATAAGCTAAATTAAGTATTAACTGATGTTATAATTTGACATAAATTATGTAGTCACTTAAATACTTCAAATTTTGTTGTACAATACATCATCTTTCCAAAAATAAAATCTTAACAAGAGAATTAAATAGTTGAGAATTTAATTAGTTTAATTTAAGGTAATCATCAGATGAAATTATTTTATCTCTTTGATATTAATAAAATAGAATTCGTTATCTAACGACTTCGGGATAAATCAAAATGATTAAATCTTTACTCTTTAAAATGTTGTGTGAGGAAGGAGCATTCCTCTAAAATATCAGATCCCCCTCCCTATTTAAGAACAAAAATCACTGCATGTGAATTCATTTGAGAGTTAATAAAACCAATCAGATGAAATGAAAAATAAACAAATACAAATGTAATGTAAACATTTTTATTAATGTTTTCTGGAATACAACCATCTACATTAGCTTTAACAACATTTTTTTAAATTAGATTGTAGAATCACTAAATGAAATGAAATTTAAAATAACAAATCATCAGATCTCCAAATTCATTATTTATAGTAATTTTTTTAAATATCAGATTAGTATTTTCTTAAAGAAGCAACAGTGATAAAATTATCACATTTTAATGCTTATATATCTACCATACAACATAAAAATATATATACAAATATTTCCATGCATAATAATTATGTGACTCAGTTACTATTGCTTTGTCTCAAACTTTGAATATAACAGAATTAACAATAATTTTCATATTTGAAATTAATATGTTCAATTTAATAAATTACATACTTCAATTATATACAAAAATATGAGCTTCAAAGGAACTTACAAACATGATTAAAAAACAGCGATAAAATAATTTAAACAATTACACAGGGATTCCTCCAAAGGAGATATTAATAATTGCTAATATCATTAAACATCATATGAAGACTAGAGTTAACAGCATCCAAAATAAAGCACATTTTCACTACCAAAAATCAGAAAATCTTATATTCCACCAGCACTTTCCAATGATATCTGGAATGTATAGTCATGATAACCATCACACAACTAAACATAACTATTCTCACAAAACACACTAGAGTTGATCCTTGGCTATATATGAAGAAATTATTTTCCATTACATACAAAGAATATTAAAACCAAGAACCTGGTCAATCATTTAGCAATTTATTAATCTATCCTTTTGCTGGGATAGCCTGACTAGTTTCCTTTTCAAGCTGTTTGCCGAGGTATTCCCTAGTAGAAAAGAAATTAATATGAATTGTCCAATTCAATACAGCATACATTTAACTGAATTTTGATAGATTTGTCAATAAGCAATCAGTGAAAGAAATAAAGTGTGTATTCATTTAACTAAATTTTAAAACTTGATGAAATTTTTTTTTCTAAAAATAAATAATCAAATCATAAAAAATAAATTTGATGTATTTCAAGAAAAGTTCACAAATAATTATCAATTATATATTATATCTTAGCTTATTTATATATATATATATATATATATATATATTGATATCTATTAATTAATTTTTTTTTGGCCTTTCTGTCTTATTATCCATACAAATAATAAAATGAGTAATAAATTTTCAAAAGTTTTCATTTTCATTATAATCTAGAGATTTATAATACATTTTATACTCATCACTGGTTGAAATCAAAATCAATGTAAAAATAGTATGTCATTTCATAACTGGATTCAAAAAATACTAAAATTTAACATTATCTTCAAGACCATACAACTGCACAAGATTTTAGAATTCAGCACTAAGAAATGATTAAAAAATGGATATAAAATTTCGTCCTTAGAAACTTTTTAATTAATCGGATAGAAGTAAATTTAAATAAAGAGAACAAATAAAAATATGCAATAAAAATAAATACAAAATAATAAAATGAACATAATAATTCTAAACATAAGTTTTTTTTAAAGAAAAGGAAACATAACATACCTGAGAAGTTAAAAAACGATCCACTTTTAGAAGAAAAAAGCTACTACTTATGACCATTTAAATCAGACTTAAAAAAACATTTTTCTACTCCAGAATTTGGTGATTTCTTACAAATGTTTAAGTTAAGTCCACTACACTTTAAACATAAGCTAGCCCTAGGATAAGAGGACACACATCAACAAAGGATTAGCAATGGGAATGAAAGAATGCGGGAAAGCATGAATTCTGAGTAAAATAACTAATAGTTCCAGCTCTAAAATAATACCAATAGAAAAACTTCAGCAGCAAATAGGAAGGAAAAAAAAAAAAAAAAGGCAGTATTTAATTTTCTTTTTTCTATAACTTTATTAAGGGTTTTCTTTTTTCTTTCTTTTCCATATAAATATAATTACACAACTGAGAATCAATTCTTTAAAATGCCTGTTTGTGCATAACTTCATCTAATTTTTTTTTCTCAGCAGTTTTTTTTTCTAAGATCAATTATTGTTCTACAGATTTTACTACGAATTTTTGGATTTTCTTATAGTATATTCACTAACAAACATTGTGAAACTAAAACCAAAATCTAAAAAAAATTTCAGATTATGTAATTGAGTCAAATTATGTCCAAACAATTACTAAGTTTTTATCAAATACAATATCATACAGTAATTAATTATTCAGGATTATTTAAATTTAAAAAACAGCAATTATTGAAACTTTTAAACAGAATTATAACATAAAATTAAAGCTGAATTTGATAATGATGTTTAAAAACATTATTAAATGGAAAATAAAGAAACAAATAACTTTAAGAGCTGGAAAAATAGTATTTTATTCAGGCTTCATAAGCAAAACATAAAAGCAAACAATAACATTCAAGCAATAAAAGAAGCAAATTCCAAAACCATACAATTAAAAAGAAATAGGGATACTAAGCTAGAGCTCTTTCTTCAGTTCCTTAGATACACAAATACATAAAAGAGATTAAATACATCAAGAAGATTAATTATTTTTATTTTATATTTACTAATTAAACAAATAGTTTACATAATACTGCTTTTACAAGCACAAAAAAAGCCTGAGGGTGATATCAAGACCTCTGGACCAAAATGTTTTAGCATGTATCCAATAGATTTTTTAGTATAATTTTTAATCAGGTCTGTTACAATTTAAAGATAATTTGTCAATTTATAAAATTGTCCCTTTGAAATCTTAATGGAAATATATAAACATATGTACAAGCTTATATATTTCCTAAAATAATACTACATATTTTTGTCACTATATTGCATCAATTAAATCTTCACATAAATTTCTGATACAATATTTTTTTAATTTAATGAATTGTAATATTAAGTGGATAAAAAAACTTAGTCATTTTAATAAAAATCAACTGATAGAAATTCTGAGCCCAAACAGTAATAAATTTTGGAGATTAAGGTGAGGAGGGGGGGAGAGCATTGATAATGGGAAAGCATAATGAAACAGAAGCCCACAACCAAATAAAATGCTTTTAACAGAGGGGAAAAAAAGCAAGATAAAAGACAAACTACAATAAAAACTTTTTTATTTTTTTAAAAATTTAGCCAAACATATAATGAATATAAACAAAAACATGCATGTCAAATATAAAAAAGTCAAATAAATGGTACATCGGATACTAACCAGTTATGGACCATCAGTTTCTGAACACATAATAGTGCTTGATACCTAACATTGGGGTCATCATGTGAAAGAAGGTGCATGACTTGCTGTTTACCACCTAATCCTTCAATAATGCTGAAATTGAAAAGCACCAAGAATGTTAACAATTAGGAGGTTCATTAAAATTCATTACACTGATAGTTAAATACAGTCTTGGAAGTTCAAATATACGTATAAAATATTTGGACAAGGGTTAAAAAAAAAAAAAGAATTTGAAATTAACATACTGCTTTCCTCGAGGATAATGTCGGACATATTCCCCAATGTCATGTGCAGCTACACTCAACACCAAGGGATCTTTGCTGGTTTCCAAAAGATAAATTAAAATCCTAAAATAAATGTAAATTGTTAGTGACTGACTCTTCATTATGTGCTACTACTTCATTATAAATGCAGTCTGAATACAAATGCATCGAAACAAAATGAAAAATAAGGGGATAAAATTCCTAACTGATGAAACAATAAGATTGGGTGTATATTAAGAAATTGTTGTAAGAATTAAGCATTTCAATTCACCTTAGAGGAAAAATACCTTTTTGCATCATGCATATGTAAAGCAGTGTATTTTTTACACATAGCCTGTTTTCTGTTTTACAATAATGCATTGTTTTTATTAAAAAAATGTTTAAATTTAAATATGCATTTAAAAAAAAATTAACTATGTAAAAAATTAATTTTAAGCATACATATTAAAAATTTTAATGCTTATTTTTGCAATTTCAATGGTGTAAATAGATCACAATGTCATAAGAAATAAATTTTTGGTTTTAACAAAGACATATAAATGAAAAAAAAATACCATCAAAAAACTAAATTAAAATTTATAGGATAAGCAAATAATAATCTAGGATCCTTTTAAACATTCCTTAAAATAAAAACAAAATACTCATTAATATGGATGAATTCATCATTTCTGAAAATGCAGACATGGATTTAAAAGCACCTGAATTATCAAAAAAAATTGAGTATTTGATTTTTTACTTTATATTTAAAACTTTCATATTTAATTTTTATATATGCAACAACAAATAAAATCTGACATCACTGGAATGAAAAGCATAAATTTTTTACTATGCTAACCAACAATGTTAGTAATTTAGAACATTTTATTTACAAACTTTTAAAGCTAAAACTAAAGCATTCAAATTGAATAATAATAAAATAAAAACTGCCAAAAATTGACAATAGAACAATAACATGTTCTAATTTAATTTTTAAAATCGATTTAAAAAACAGAAAAGTATAATAGGTTTTAGAATTGTTCAGCATATAAAAAAAATATTTTATTACTTCATACTTCTGAAGTGCAGTAAAATATCTTTTTGAACATTTAACTTTTCAAAAAAAAAAAAAAAAAAAAAAAAAAAAAACTGTTTTTAAATCTATATACAAAAATAAATAATTTTTTCTAACTTAAGCTTTTAGAAATATTACAGAAAAATGTGATTATATATTTTTAAAAGAAATGAAAATGATTTCATAACTTAATAGTGCTTATAAGTAATAGATATAAATTCAATCAATTAAAAAGACATCAGTTCTTTAGTTAGGAATTGCATGGAAAATAAAAAAATTGGCAGTAAATGCACTGTTCCCCAAAGTATTTTTTAAAGATAGGACCTTAACTTTTAACAAGTGGAGGATATTATTCAATAAACTGCTTTAAAGTTTTAAAATCTTAAATTAAAGCACAGTGTTTTTTTTTTAATGCAAAATTTTTGTAACATCTTACGTAACACTTTTAATATAAGTTGATGAAGCAATGATATTGTTTTAAATTTTATTAAATACAAACAGACTTACATAATTACACACAACTAATTCAGAATATGAATAGTAAAATCGTTTTAGACAGGTTGTTCAAGGCACTGCTCCAAGACAACATACTGGAGAAAACAATGATCGAACATGTAATGAAGCTTCACTGTAAGTGTTTTTAGAGTTGCCTCTCCCATATTTCATATATATATCTTTATCGCACCCTATTCATCCTATTGTATTCTTATTTTCCTGCTTGATGGACCAAACTGTGTTATTTTCTTTTAGCATGAAAAGGTTAAACTTGTATTTATCAGGCACAATTAAAACTACTAAAGTTCAAAAATTTTTCAGAGTTGCAAGAAGAATGGCTTAGTGCATATTTAGTTTTGTCCCTTAATGAGAACTTTCACAATATGTCAATAAACAATACACATTATTGAAAAAGGAGAAAATTAAGCACTCTTAAAGTGCTTCAAAATTATCCTCTAATTTAAATATTTTTCATGTTACACACTCAATTCTACAGCAAAAATAAATTTGCTATGATTTTTTAAATAATATTTCAAAAGATAAAGAATTATACATATTTACAAAATCTGTATAATTTCATTCATTAGATAATTTTAAAAAACAAAAAGGATGAAGGATTATTTGAATTCAAATATTTTGAATGCATTTATGACTTAATGAATATATCATTTAAATGTTTTCACAAAGAAACTCACTTAAGCAATTCATAATTCTTTTCATTTAGACGAGGAGTATTTTCTCTCCAGAACTTCTCTGAATTGTGTACTGGACTCCATTCTAACCTTCCAGATTTCACTTCTGTTGAATATTCATCGAAGGAGCTAAAATCGAATATATATGATGCGAGTAAAGATATTAATCAGTAAAGAAAAAAGTAAGTAAAATAATTCCACAGTAGAAGTATTTTATAAAACAAAAATAACAATTATTATGCAAATATATGATTTTAAATTCCTTTTCTGATTTGACTGAAATACAAAAATTATGTAATTCTTCAATAAAAATTATTAAAATATTTAATTATTAACTTTAACTATATTAATGTTTTTGATTATATTAATTAAATATTTCAGTATTCTTTTAATAAACAAAAAATTATTAATTATACAATCATTTTACTTAACCAAACTGCAGTACAAAGCATTTCATTATATGAGAAACCCAAAAAGAAATTTATTTATGCAAGATTTAATCTTACATCAAAGCTTTTACAAACTAACACTACATGCACTAATTAACATGTTAAGTATAAAAATAAATCATCATAAAAATTAACAGTTTGAGATGTAGACCAGCATACTTCAGACACAAAATAATTAGTAATTTGGATTCATATCTCTAAAACAAAATGTTTCAATAAAGCCAAAGGAAATAATTTGAAGTGTAGACAAGCAATGAGCAGCACATGTAAAAAAAACTTCAAAAACAATCTGCTAATATTGCAATATTTACACACTGCTTTATTATTATTTAATTTAATATAATAAATTATTTTTTTAAAAGAAAAGTCCAAGGGAACATATTAAGACTGATAACACACATTATATATATATTTTTTTGTGAATTGAATCAAGTTAAAACAATTATGTTTCCTCAAAGGATTGCTATAATTCTATGTAATATCGTCAATCAATATCAAGTTGATATATAACTTAACTTCAACCATTACTTTAAATTTTCAACCAGAAAAGAAATTATCAAGAGTATGAAATCCTTTACCTCAAATCCTGAATGCTGGTTTGAAGAGTTTCCGTCAAAAATTCAAGATCCTCAACAATATCAGGATCATCAAATCTTCTACTTTGCAGAATGTCCAACTGCTTCAAAACTTTACAATGAACCATTGCAATAGCATTATCTCTGCTGATGGCACTATCTTCAGGTTTTTCAATTAGATTCTTTAAGAAAATTCAAAATGGATAAATTTTAGAAATAGCATACACAATGTGCATTCATTCAAAAATTATCAATAATAATAATAATAAATTTAAAATAATTTACTTATATTTAATATACTAACCCTTAGAGTAGCTAAGATTATTCTTGTAACTTTTTCTTTTGGGCATTCACTCAAAATATCTGACAGAATTGGAATGACATTGAATCTAAAAATTAAGATAGTTTTATTCAATTAAAATTTATACACATATAAATTAGTTTATAAAATATTTATTGTACATCTATTATATTGAATATGCACATGGAATATATATATGTACGGTTTTAACTATTAATAAACACCGATTCACAAATATGCATACGATCAGAAATAGCATGCACAATTGACAATAACTGTAAATATAAAGGAATGGAATTTTTTCTTGAACATAAAAATATTTCAACAGAAAATGAAATGTAATAAAAAATAACTAAACTTTTCAATACTTATAATAAATTTGTGCTTTTCTTAATCATTTGTCACTAAACTGAATAATACTTTATTCATTATTTTACATATAAGGAACTTATATGCATTTTTTTATTATTTTTACTGTCTCCAGTTATAAAATCATTTTGATAAAAAAATTGCAAAAATGTTATAAATAAAACGAAAAACATAAAATAATAGTTAAATGGAACATTATTTTAAAGATAAACATTCATGCTATAAAAAAAATAGCAAACTCTGTTGAAATTACAACTGTAAATGTCATTAAAAGCACTGGCATTATACATTAGTCTATTTAAAAATTTCGACAACCACAATACATCTAAAACACTGCTTACTCCACTATGAAGAAAAAAAAAAGTCCATAAAATTTTGTATGAATTGAAAACTACAGTTCTGACTCTGCACTATGGACTTAATAATGCAGACATTATTTACAGCTTAACTTAAAAGGAAACAAACATACTGAAAAAAAGTGCAGAATTTTAAAAGAAAATAAACTCGTTTCAAAATCTGACAATTGTGTTCTATACAGGATTAAAAACTTATGCAAAAGTTACTTTCTCAAAATCTAAATTTTCCCACTCTTTAAATCAAGAAATTCTTTATAATCTACCATATTATTTTTAACACACACACATTTAAAAAAATTTAATGAACAAAAAATATGCAAATAAATGGCATTATCATTACAAAAATTTTGTTTGTTCCAAGAAATTATATTTCCATTGGAAAATAATATATAAATAACAAAGTATAACAAGAAATATAAGAATACAAACAAGATATTTTGATTTGATAAAACAAATGTATAATGCATATCTATTATAAACAATATTAAAATAAGCTATCAGCTGGAAAAAATGCACTTTTCTCATTACATTAAAAAAGATTCCATTAACATCATGCCACATAAAAATTAAAAAGTTTGCAATTTGACATCCAACTGAAAATTAGAGATACATGAAAGCATCAGATTTAAAAGAAACGCATGCAGAAAATGTGGAAAGAATTATGAAATACCAACTTGTTCATTTTTTCTGCCAATGTAACATTGAATGTCATTACCCACACACAAAATATAAGCTGATACTGAATCTGGTAGTTGCCTTTTCCAGCTAAAACAGTTACCAATCTAAAATAGAAAATTATTGAAATTAATATTTCTAATCCATTCCATTACTTAGTTTGTCAAAAATAAGTTAACCTAATAATTGCAAATAGAATTTGAAACTAATTTATTCCTTTTTTTAGGGGGGGGGGGAGATTAATTATTTAATACCATGTAAAAATCTTTCTTGAGTGATTAACTAAATATTCATATATTAAACATGCATTTTTATTGTAATTAAAAGTATTTCTAATTTTAAGATATATTTATAATACATTAATTTAAGAACCTACTTAGATATTCCATCAACAGCAACAAATGCTAGTCTATATTCATCAATTCGAAGCATCATTTGTAAACAACGTGCAACTGATTGTATGTATTCATTGTTCTGAAAGTATAAAATAATTATTCTTTAATAAACAAACTGAATATAGTGGCCAATAAATTTTAACATTATGTTAAATAATACATCTTTTCTAAGTGAAACAGAGGTAATTTTGAATGATAATTGATATATAGATTATATAAAAAAATAAATGTGCTTAAATAAAAATTTTAAAAAAAAACCCGATAAAAGAGCATAGCTTCAATTATAAATAGCTGATTTTACTCAAAATAATAAATGCAAGAAAATGATAAAAATTAAATAAATTCAAATGATTTGAGATAACATTTTTTGTTACTTAGTTAAAATAAAAGTAAATTTCAATAATTAACAAATGTATGAAAAGGTATAACAAATAAAGATAGTTAAAACAAATTTAACTATCCAATTAACACAGCATCTTCATACAATAAAATGCACAACCTTTTGTCAATTTTAAGGCCGCTTACGATTCTTTAGGAATAAATGAACATAATATTGAAAAGTATTGTGAAGCTATTAGAAAATTATTCAATGTTTATCAATCAATAGAAGAAAAAAATTTCTTAAAAAGACATAGAAGGAAATGATTTAAAACTATATATACATATATATAGTTTTAAATAGATAAAATTTTTTAATAAATATTCAATTATAAGATTATTTACAAAATACACACATTATTTTTGAACATATATTAAGTATTAACAGTACAACATGAAAAGTTTAATATACTAACAGGTTGGCGAAGCTGATCTTTCAACCACGTTAAGTAAAAATTCAAATCAGATCCATCCATCAGCTCTTTGCTCCAGCATGCCAATTTTGCAATAATACGACTAGTCTAGAGGAGAAAAAAAAGTGTCATGGGTTTTATTTGCTTGAATATTATATACATGTAGAGATAAAAATTAATCATCCAAGATTATTCAAAACTAATTAACTTAACTGAAATTATTAGAGAACAATAATATTTAGCAAAAATAATTACTAAAGTATTCAAGTTTTGGAATAAAAGTTATTATAAGACAAAAGTCATTTACAATACATCTTTAAAATTATACATGGTAATAAATAGAAATAATCAATTCTAGTATAATACTAAAATTTTAGTTAAAAACATATAAAAATTAATATTTAAGAAAATCATCTATATAAATAAAAATGAATCGTCAAATGTGTTGCTACGCGCAAAACTTGAGAATGCCTCAACCAATTTTTATTTTCATATTTTTTGTTAAGGCATAAAGAAGGCTCTTATGAAAAGAAAAAATGTAAAAATTGGAAGGAAAATAGCAAAAACTCCATCTTTCTTTTCTCCCATAGAAACCACAGACTAAATTAAAACATCTTTTCCCAGCTGTCAAATATTTGACGCCAGCTAAAACCAAACAGTCACTACACATTAGGATTGTCTTTGGACTGCTTTCAAATTGATTAGGATGCATATATATTAATCTAGGCCTGCCAAAAATAAAGGTTGAAATAATAGGGGAAGGGGATAAATAGGGGATAAAACAATATTACTGACCTTATGTATACGTCATCAAAATTACACAGATCATTAAATTATTTTCTGTGTGTGGCCTATTCTTGGTTGATTTTTTAATTTTTTCCTCCAAGAAAGCAATTGTGTGTTTATGTTTAGAGCTATGATGCCTATAAAACGTGGGCACAGCAATTCGGGTCAAAGAACTTGAAAAACTACAAACCCAGCTAATTTTAAATCTAATCGCTCTGGACAGCAACGTGAAGAGCGAAATGAAACCGAAAGGATTAGGATATTACAATCATATGCAATGTGTTGATTTCAAGATGTTTTCAATACTTCACAAGCAGCTTTCCGATACAATGTTTCAATTGACTACAGTTCCATTCAATGAATTGCTAATGGATCTATAAACCCAATTTGCCCACATTGTAAGGAACTGAAATACAAAAATGAAACAAATGGATTGTGTTGAGCAAATGACAAAGTGAAATTAATGCCATTGATTCCACCACCAGGGCCACTGTACTCATTGACTTCAGGGCCAGGTAATCAAACAAAAAATATCATATAGCAATCAATAAAAATATCAAATTATTACTGAAATGTACAAAAGAGAAAACATTTTTGTAAGTAATCGTCATTTGTAATTGAGACCTTAAATCAATATGATCACAATGAAATTCCTTTTATTTATTTTTCTAATGAACTGCATATGGCCAATAATTTTTGACAGAATAAAGTCTGTTGGGGCAGCTAGTTATTACATAAAAATCCTAATTAACTAAATAAAGCTTATCTGAAATAATATTGAAATTGCAGATCCAAGAAGCATGTTCTTTTTTACATGGAAATAATTATAAAATATAGTTTAATTACACTCCTTAATGTAGGGTAGAAAAAATTCTGAATTTGGTTTACATCAAAATATTTTAGAACTGTATTACATTCAAGACAGAACAAATACTCAATGCTAAAATGCAAAATTTGTTATAAAATCAGTTCCTTTCACTTGCGTTTTATTAGTGGAAGTTGTACTGTAATAATTTTAATTTATGTTAAAAAAATATATTAAAATTTATAATGATCAAAAAATTTATTCTTACAAGTTTTTTCCTAATCATACATAAAAATCCAAGAAAACTAATTATTGTCAAATACCATATTTGTAATGAAACCATCAGGTCTATTTAACAGACTGAGAAATGGACTCCACAAAGAATCACTTTTCTTTTTCGTTTTTGTAGGCTTAAACAGCTCAACTCTAGATTTGTCTTCCTAAAAAAGGGAAAAGAATGATTAAAATCAATATAAAAACAAATTTAAAATTATTCTAGTGGAATCTATAAGACACATACTTGCAACATGTCATCAATCATTATCAGAATATACTGCAGGGTCTGATCTTTAGAAATGTGACCAAGTAAACTCAAGAAGGTTTTAGAACACTGGTGGGCTTGAGATTCTAGAATAGCATCTCTAGCTTTCTTATCCCTGGCTTTATCAAAGGCTATTATGAAATTGTAGTCATCTTGAGTAATCATATTGCTCCTGTATACAAACAAAAAAGTATATCAAATTAAAAGAATTTATTTTAATAGATAACATATAATTACAGCCAAAATTGGTTGTTTTGTATGGTTTATCCTATTAAACAACTTAAAAAGCTAGTTAAGTTAAAAATAAAATTGACAAACATTTTAACCCTGTACCCCATCAGTTACTTTAAATGTCACTACAGTTGAATTCGTTTAATTGGACCACCGGGTAATAAGACCGAATCTTAAAGAACCAAAACAAATCCTATGTACATAAGCCTAATATTATTCGCTTATTTGAACCAAAATTCCGTTTAAACGGACCAAAGAACGTGGCAGGGAAGATGAAAAAGAAGCCACAAGTCGCCTGTGTACAGCAGGAAGTCCGAAAGGGAAAATAACCAGTGGGAGGTGAGCAAGCTCTTTGTTTCTTAGAACGGGCAGCTCGGTAGTAAGTTCTTCAAATGTTGACTTGAATTTGATAAGAACTTTATTGTGCTTCGCATGCTGAGTGTTGTGTAGATCATTTCAAATAATATGTTTGTAAATTTATTTTTCAATGAATAAAGTTCATAGGCAACAGTAGTTCTTGCTTATATGTTCGCCATACGCGTGTGCCACACAATAAAGGTCATAATGACATTTTAATATCTTACGTATAGCACGTCTCGTCTTGTAACATAGGGCATGTTTGTGTAATCGGACCAGCCGGTTATTAGGACCAAAATGATCGCGTTCCGATGTGGTCCAATTAACCGGAATCGACTGTATTCAAAAATAACATTGCGAATAATCATAAATTCTAATAAATTACAGCCAAATATATTAGCTTAAATTAGTTTCTATCCACTATAAAATTATATTGTTTTTCAATGACTTAATTACTCATATGAAGTCATCCTCCCTTTGTTGAAAAGTTTAGTTTAAAAAAATTGAGGCAAATAGGATAAAGAAATGTTATGAATGATAAAAACTTTAGAAGCCTATGAATCACAAATGGCTAAGTGAATTTAAACAGGATTTCTTTTAGAATTTTGTTAAAATCATTCTGATATTTTCAAAAATTTTGATGATTCTTTGCATTTTCTATGTGACACAAACTATTATTAAAAATTAAACTAACATATCATATAAGTATTAGTATAATGTTAAACTCACTGCAAATACGACATCCAATTAACCATCTGCCCACGAATTTCAGCTGCACGTTGTTGTAAAGCTCCAGTAGCATCCAAAATGCCTATTAAAATGACACAAGAAAATATATAAATGATTTTGAACATAAAATGACTAATATCAACTAATAAATAATCATAGTACAGGATATTCAGGAAAATTATTTAATATTAATGATTGATTAAGTTATAGAGATTTAAGCTGTTATTAAAAGTTTAGGCGAGAAAAAAAAAATTTTAATAAACATTTTTTAAGAGATATATGGAGTTATTAATTATTTCCAAAGAATCTTTTGTAAAATTCTAATGAAATACATTTACATCAAAATCAAGAAAACAAAAGCTTAACACATTAAAGG